>UELX01000343.1:0-87302 GCA_900480035.1 Eupelmus urozonus | reverse complement strand
GTATATACAAACGCCGGCAAGGACGATATCGCTATACACACATATACACACACACACACACACACACATACACACAAACTCACACACATACACACAAACTCACACACATACCATACATACACATACATATACATATATACAAATGCATGCATACACACAAACACCTTTACACGTACACACCTATATCTACCTTTCGACCAAGGAGAGAGATCGAAAGAGAGAGAGAGAGAGAGAAGCAGCACGCGGTGAGACGGGGAGTCGATATAGCAGAAGAGAAAGGCTCGGGGATAGACATAGCAGCCGACGCGCGAGCAGAGCAGAGAGCAGACAGAGAGAAAGACAGAAGGAGAGAGAGAGAGAGAGAGAGAGAGTGAGCGCAAGGTCTCTCGCGACTCGCCGTCCAATGAGTTGCCGGCTCTTTCGGCGTGGCCCAGCCCTCGAGGCAACATGGCCGCCACGTGCCACGCGCAGGCTCAGGTCAGGCTAGGCCACTTCTCTCTCTCTCTTGCTCTTTCTCTTACTCTCGAGTCCTTCAGGACACGGCGAGCGCATCGCTTTTGTCGGAAGAGCGAGAGAGAGAGAGAGAGAGGGACTGTGGAAAATGGGTGGGGTGCGGCAGGGACTTCGCCCCCGCGTAAGGCAGTCAGCCATCATGGGGACGCCGCCGGATTCTCAGCGGCATTCTTCATCGCGGAGTGCCGATCATTTTCCCTCTATTCTTTATTTTCCGGCTGTCTGTCTGCCTCGGTATTCGCCTCGGAACGAGGAGGGACGGGGTCCAAATACGCGGAGATAAGTGCCAGTACGCGAGTAGCCGAGATAACCGCGAACAAAGCTCACGACAACGAGCCAGCGGCACCCCCCCTCATTATGACAATGCATTTCCAGAGAGATACCTTCCTCCTCCTGCCCGCCACACAGATCCTCTCAATTCGGAATAACTAATTTCAGGATGGAACTTGTTACGGACGATGCGCTTTTTGCGCTACCTTGCTCCTTTATTTTACTCTCAAGAATCTACTTTTCTTATTTTAACCTCGTTCAATTGTATATTTTTTATTTTTCTTACTGTATTATGCTGCTTTTCATAACAATAATTAGTTGAAAAATTTTAATTTTAATTTTATGGACTATTGCAATATTAAATTATCATTGTATAAGTTTTAAATTTCAAACGTTTTTGATTTTTTTATTAAATAGTTTTTCTAATTTCAAAATTCTTATATACTGACATTTTTGTTGATATTAAAAAATTGCTTTACTCTTTTATTATAAGCTATCCTATTACTATTTCCTTAAAATTATTTTAATTATCTTTTAAATTTTTAAACTTTCTGATAATAGCTCTTATTTGAAAAGTCTAGATAAAATGCGTGCTTGAAAAAAAATTTTTCCTCGAATATAAAAAACGCTTTAATTCAAAGAGATAAGATACGACCACAGTAATGTAATATGCAGCAGTGGGAAAAAAAGAAACTCATATTTCAGAGTGAAAATTTTAAATGCTAATATGCATGATTTAGTATCTTGAAGAAGATTTATTTAAAATTTGCCCATTAAAAGTAACGCGTAATACAGATTCTTGAAAAAAAAAAACGTAATAATTTTCACCGACGGCTCTTTGTGCTTTACGCTCCCGATTATCTTTTTTTATTGCACCTGATTTCGTGTTTATTGCATCCATAAAAATCCTCAAAGTGGCCACGACCGGTGCTCTGCGCGCCTCTACTTTACAGCCATAATCCTTAATGATTTTTATTAACTCGAAAAATTGTCTTTTGCATTTTAATCCTCGAGAGCGCGCATACCTCCCCAGCCGATCGAATTTCTCGCATTGAATTTTAGAGGCGCACCTATTTTAAATCCGATAATCATCGTCCTCGGATTATAATTAAACGATGGCCGAGTTGCACTATCAATTCAAAACTTTATAAGTAAAATGGCATCGTAATTACAGGAATTTTTCCTCGTTTCCAGCAATGAGCAAACTAAAAGACGCTGCTGCTCGCTCTTCCTTATCTCGAGTCGCTTAAAATTTAGCAGCGCCCGACGCTCGGCAAGAATTCTTTGGCACCGATAATCCGAGAAAAATACTAATAAGGAATTATGAGGAATTTTTCTCTATTTTCCGTCGATCTTTTTCCTGATTCTTAAGGGCTTTTTTGAGCGTGATAAAAATGATATCGCAATAGAGAATGCTTGAAATTTAAAACTTTCAGTTTACGAGCTATCGTAAAACTCACCTATGCAGGATCTGGAGGAGCGAGCGTCCCGGCTCCCTCTAGGCAATCTGAAAAATTAAAAGAAAAAGTGTTACTTTTATTGATCTATCCGGTCATAATTAAATTATACTTTATTAATATTTACTAATTAAAAATTAAAATCTTAAACTATCCCATAAAATATTTACAACAAGTTTCAAGTAGAGGAAATACTAAAACTACTTTACTAATTGAAACAACTGCTCGGCCGTCAACTACAAATCACGCCTCAAAGTAAACATGCATTCCTCATCACGCTCGGCATTTACAGTTAGCTTCACATTTCTTCCTGTTATTCGACTCGTTTTTCCCGAGGCTCTTTCATACCCCCCTAAAAAAAAAAGAAAATCCTGCACGCAGCGCAAAGAAAACACAAAGATTCTCCATCTTGCACTAAAATATTCAGCAGCTGTCGTTCATACGCCCAAAAGCTCCGCGCATCGCCAGAGATATCCATCTCCCTCGAAATGAAAAAAAATATCTCGTTTTCTCTTGGGCAAGACTCGATGCGTGAAAGAATGCCGAGAGAAAGTGCATCCCGAGGTGCGGATTAGCTCTTTCCACGCGCTCTCGCGCTAGGACAAAAAGCGAAGAGAAAAAAAAGGGTTGGGTGAAAGTTCGAGGTTTACAGCGGCTGTAAATAGCGGCAAGGGGTTGAGGCCTCCTCGCCGTCGAATCTCTCCCGGCGAAGGCTTCGGGAACGTCTATTTCGTTCGGGGAAGCTCTAAAAATACCGGACCGTCGTTATATTCGTTGCTCGCGCCGAGGTTTCGGGAAAGCTGATGAAAGTGCCGAGGTTCGTGACGGAGATTTTCGATGACAAAGGTTGATGATTAGAGGTCGGATTGTTGTTAAGATGGTTTTTCAAATGTTTTTGTATTGTTGCTATAGGTAATAAATTAATAAGTTTTCAATTTTGTTTTTGAAAATAAATTTTTTAGTCAAATAAATTCAAGGATTTGTTTGTTGATGTTGTAATATCCTTTCAAACTAATTTTCTGTCAAATAGATTGCCAATGAAACGGAATTAAAATTAGAACTAAACTATTTTTGAGTATTCGAAAATTAAAAATAAATCTCATTCTAAGCTAGTGAAATGCACATAAATGTTAGAAAGAACAGGCATTTTATTGTCAGAAAGAAATTAGATTTCGAATAAAAGAAGGGACTGAAAACGTAAAACTATTCAGACAGCGAGGCATGAATGGGCCAAAAATTTTTACGTATAAAATAAGAAGATATAATTTATGACGGAAACAAACCATCAACGTGGATATTCGGGTTTGGGCCTTGTACCAGATTATTACTCACTTTGCAAGAATTCGATCATGACGTTGCCCGCGCTTGATCGTAAACGCTTCGAATTTTCAATCATCAAGACAAGTGGAAATAGCATGTCGAGTTATTACACTCGTAAACTCTTTTTTCCCCGGAGGCTTCTGACTGTGCTGAAACGACTAACTTAACGAGGTTGAAGACACACGAAACTGTTTTGTAGTGTGCATTTTTCGGCGATGTTTTCTAAGCGGATTTTAGCCTGGAAAGTTGTAAGCTTTTTTTTTAAGACTAGCGAAATTGCTGCTCTACTAGTTTGTTTTCGTAAAAAAGACTTAATCCAGATAATTATAGCACCAGGAAGTGCTTTATCGCTTTCAGAAGCATATTTTGTGTATAATAAAAATCTTTCAGTACCTTAAATTATGAGAAATCTAAGAGCTGTTTGGAATTAAGAGTACTGCTACGGCTCTTGTGCTTGAATTTAGTAAACACATGTAAGTTGATAATAAATTAAGCTTGAACGAGAAAAATCAGCTCTCAAATGTATGATGCAAAAATTCTAAAAGTGAATAAACGCATAAAGTATCACGTAAAGCTAATCAAACTTCAAGATCATTACGGAATATTCAAAATATTTTTTAATTGCATAAGTTTTCTAAATTTAATAGTTTTAAAAATTAAAAAACTCAAATTTAACATTATTTTTTTCAAATATTCTACAATTCAAATAAAAACCACCCGCAGAACCTCTCATAACCACAAAAAATCCTTGAATTAAATTTCTCCCAATCACTCAACCCATCCAAATCAAACCCCAACAAAAAACTTTCAACCATCATTAACAATTTTCTCTTATTCTTCCAGACAAAACCAAGCCGGCGCGTTCATTTTGTCCATGAGCCAGCATCGAGGGGCGCGGGCTATGCCACGAGGCGACGGCAGGCTTACGTGATGGCGGCGAGGGCATCCAGCTCAGCTTCCACATACTCTCATTCATCCAACAAAAAGAAAAAAATCGTCGCACAATTTCGCAGGCGATTGCGTCACACATACGCAGACACGGCCCCCGCCAAAAGAGCGGGCTTCTTTTTCGGTGCGTGACGAACGTCAGCAGTCGCAAGAAAGCGAAGCTCAGTAGAAGAAATCGGCGTGCCGTCGCTCGACGCGAGCGCGGCTATGAAAAGTGAAGTTAAAATTAAGTGAAGTGAAGTGAAGGGCGATTTGTTCGGGTGACTTTTTCCCCGGCGCGGATTTACGGCCAGTTGTGTGCGTGGGTATAACTTTCGGTGGATATGGGGCCGTAAAACGAGGCGCGTGGCTTCTGTGCGCTGCTTAAGTGTTTTCTTTGAGGGCTCGCTGAGGGAGTCAAATGGCTTTGCGAATTCTTCAAGAGCGCCGTTTGCGAGGATGTTTCAGACCTTACTTTTGTTTGCGGCCGGAATATGCTGATAAGTCGAAATTAGAGGCGATGCTGCTGAATGGGTTTAACGTCGGCGGCCGGTGGGAATGCTTTTACGTTGATGAGAATATTGTTATGATTTCGAGGAATATGTTGGTAGAAGGTGGACAAAAAATAATGTGACGCGCTTGAAGATCTCGAGAAACTTCAGATGACTTCGGGAGATCCGATAAGATCGCGGTGAACGAACTCGCTTTTTCGGGCGGGAGATAATTTCGAGGATGATACTCGGGATAAACTTTTGCCGCGTGATGTTATTTCAATTACTCCGTGTAACTTTACGCGCCGCTTAAAATACAAAATCTATTCCCTCGTAAAATTAAACTAAAGCAAACTATTAATCACGCGGCGCGCTTAACAAATCATCGTAAAAGCCCCGGTAAAAATATCGCCCCGTAAATTTCCGTAAAAATAGAAAAATCCGAGGCTAAAAACAGCTCGCGAACCTCGCAAACAATGCGGCAATAAACAAACAAGCAAGAGAAGCAAAAAAAACGCCTCGAGACAAAAAGAAACGGCTCGCCGCGCGCTTCCCGTCGGATCATTGTTCTCTCGGACGCAAGGCCCGTCCATAGCGGCGAGAGGCGGGATCGGCTTAATATTTGCATATCGAGAGCCGCGGATGAAAAATCCGTTAATAATAGTAATCTCGCAGCGCGCTCGCTATTTGCATACCCGCAACTTGTTATTATTTTTCTCCTTTTCCTCGGGGGGAGCTGCGAAGGCTAAAGGCGCGGCCGCGCAATAAATTGCCTCTCTCGCGCGGGGAGAGCTTAACGCCGCTTATAATACGCGAGTGTTGCACCGGTGTCCTGGAGGAATAAAAAAATGGCGGAGATAGCCGCGCCGAGGTATAAGACAGAGAGAAAAGCCTTCGCTGCCATAATGTTGCCGAGCTGATAGTTTCGCCGGGCGGAATTCCGAATGAGAATAAAAAGGGCGTACGGTAAAATTGGACGGGAGGGTTATAATAATGCCGGGAGAGCCCGAAAATACTCGGTTAAATGTATATAAAGTCGCTGGATTAAGTACTTTAATTAGCAAGATTCTTTCTTTCGATATCTGGAGAAACAGGCGCGGATATCTGGTAGTTACGCGGCGCGTTCGGGCTAAAATAGCGAGGCTTCAACAACGACTCGCTGCCTGCTAATAAAATCGCAAAATTAAACGCCGTCGGGACGTAATTTGTTTGACTTTGATTTTTTATTCTTCCGTCCGCGCGCGCGCGCTTGCGTCTAGCTTTAATTAAAATATTCCGCACCTCTTTTTGTTATTAATTAATTAACTCGAGTCTGCGGTCTTAATAAGACATTTCGCCTTTTTATATATTGTGAAAAGACATCGGGCGCAGCATGTATAATCGAGGAGGAAAACGTTTTTCACAAATCATTAGCATTTATCGAAAAATAAGCATTACAGCGCCGGGAGAATTTCCATGCAGTCGCGCGCGGCAATAAAAAGCGAAGGAAATAATCAAAGAAAGGTGCGGACGCGCAAGGAGAAACGGAAAGCTGCAAAAGGGCCCCGACGGCGACGGCGGCGGCGGCAGCGAAATTTATACGTCCAGATTATACGGGGCTGTTAAAACGAATTTAAGCTCGCTCTCTGCTTGCGGTTCGCGTGCAATAATTTACGTCGCGCGGTGGCTAACCGCCTAGTGCGTCCGAAATATACGCCGGGGCATAATAAGGACGATATATAATGAAGAGCGACGCTTGCATTTTGCGGGACTCGTTTCGAATTGTGCAAAAAATTGCCGTGACGCTAAATCGTGATTTGAGACTGGCATGGGAGAAAAAAGCGGTTAACGCTCGCTTGACACGGCCGAAAACGTGGGATTAAGAGTTTGGCGGAAAGGCGATGCTGGATCGTCGGGGAGTTACGAGCGGCCGATCTTGATTAATTATGAAATGCGTGGGATAACTCGGGTTTTAATTAATTTTTCTGTTTAAAAATACGTTGGGGCAGAATTATGCGCATTAACATTTCGAGATAATGTCTTAATATGAAAAATTCAAGCGGCTCGATGAGGGCGCCTGCAATTACGTGGAGATTCTTTCTACGAAGTAAAAAAATATTTTATTCATTTAGCGTGAATTTATCGTAGTTTCTTCCTACTTTAACGACCAAGTTTCTTTTCCAAGCTTTGGCGTATAAAGTGCGAAAAAAATTATTTAACGTCAGGCACAACAAACATTGAAAAGGAAGTATCGATCAAAAAGCAAATAAAAAACGTTCCGCAATAAGTTAAAAAAAAAAAAAAAATAGCGTACGATCGATGGCAGAGCGTACACGTGTGTATATGCAGAGGAAAAATGATGGGGTCGCGGCGGTATGTGTATACGGGAAAGTGGAGAGCGTCGGTAAGCGGCCATTTCCTAGAGCTAGACAACTTACGGCGCGAGAGTATGCTCGATTTATTGGCCGCGTCTTGCGGCGCGCTTTGTTTATGTCGCTGGAACTCTCGTAAAATACCCGCGCGCCCGGAGAGCCGCTTACTTTCCGCTTCTGATATTTCGCATTGTCATAAAGTGCAATTTACTTTCGATCCTTTCGCTCGCGCGCGGCCCTCCGCTATTTGTTCTTCGCGCTCGTGAATATAGGACGAAAATGTAGGTTGCTTTATTGATTTTGTTTGCGGCCTTTTCGCGCGGAATTAACGATTGTTTACTACTTTCTGATGGTAGGGGTAAAAATAGAACGACGCTTTTTATAAATAGTTTAGATGTTTGTTTACTTTAGCACTGAACTTTTTTCAGGTTGAGTATAGAATAGAACATTAAAAAAATTGATTTTTACTATTAATTTTAACTGTGTTTTAAAGTAGTAGCGATTTCATAAATGGCCTATTAAATTTGTAAACAAAATCAAAATATCCATCCATCATTGATATTAAGAGAAAGACTATGAATGATTGAAGATGACTACGACCTAAATCTAGAGAATCAAGTTCATAAAAATTCAGCAGCAAAAGAAGTCTAGGTTACACCAGCGGCTGATCGGTTTCCTTTTTTATGGGAAATATGCATTATTTACAAACGGAACATTCCCCGATTCAAAGACATATAGACTCACTGACTTTCTTCTTTTTCGGAGCCAACGACGCGTGGTCTCTGTACACAGTAGATAGAAGCTATATATATTTTCTTTTCCCTCACTGAATCTAAATTGCAGAGAACGCATCGAATAAAGGACTTTTGTGATCCTTCAGCGCCGCTCGACTTACTTTTTCCGTTTTAATATATCCTCCGTTCCCGTTCGATCGTTCAATGACTCGAACGAAAAAAGCGTTCTCTCAAATTTATTAAGTTTAATAACCTCCACAGTGTAAACCCATAAATAAAGCCATTAAAAAACTAAAGACCAAAGTTCGCATGAAGCCGGAGAGATCGAAAAGTACTTTTCAAATATTTTCCTCGAACAATACAAGATGATTCCCCCTCGTTGGCTTTTGTCCGAGAGAAATCGAGCCATCGTGAAAGTTTAAATCTGTCCTCGTATACCCAATCTGATTTACATTACGCCAACTTCCCTGGAATCTCGGATCATCCGAGCTCGCTCACCGAACAAAATATACTCAGCGAAGATACACACCGCAGAACGCCGCTATATATCCATTCTCCTCTTATCCACGAGCTTTCGAAGAATTTCCTCTCTGCCAGCGCGCTTCAGGGGGGATCTCCGGCAAAGCAAAGTTTGCCAAAGAAGTAGAAATCTGCCGAGGCAAACAGATTCTCCGTGGCTCTCCGCGCATCAGCGGACAACGACGAGTTCCGCTGGAATTTCGCCGAGAAAAATCGTCCCCGAGGATTCAATGCGCGAAAATTCCCTTGTAAATTGCGCCCCGCGTGTATATACATTCCGTGAGGAACGAGGCTGTGTATATATAAGAAAAAGCGGGAGGGAGAATTGCTCGGTAGCTCTAAGTACGGGCGGAACGCGCGCATTACCGGGCTGGATGATCGACGTGTTTACGCGAGAGCGATGGCTCTAGAAACATGTATATAGGGCTGCTGTGTGTATATATATGTACGTGCAGGCGTCTCTGTCGGATTTGCCCGGGGAACTCGGGGCAATATCGCGCGAAGACGAGCCCGATCGCTCCGGAAGCCGAGGATTTCGCTTCTTCTTTTTCCGCTTCCCTCTAAATCCTGCGTATAGATATATATACACACAGGCGTGTGCCGCCATGTGTGTACGTCAGTCAAGGTATATAACACGCGTAGGAGAGCTAGCTGCCAAGTCGCGGCGAGGTTAGGCACGTAGCGAGGGTCCGCCGCGATTTGCCGGCAGCCCCTCAGCGACGGCCCCGGAATAATCTTCCGTATAAATTGGATCGTCAGGGAGGGCGGCGAAATGCAATTGCGAGGGAGCGAAGCGAACGCCGGCTCCAAAGGTCCCTATATAGCGCCTCGAGTCTCTCACTCTCTCTTGCTGGCAATCGCTTTCTATGCTGTGTATGGCGATGGAGGAGCGAGCAAGTCTGTGGAGTAGAGACCTTTTTTTGTCATTTTCTGTCTTTAAAGTTGCAAAATCTAGAAATTGGATTCGTGAGCGCGGAGGAATTTTGCTGGGTTTTGGGAGTATGAAAATTCATTGTGGAGAACGTTTGTTAAGAGCGGTTCTTTCTCACGAAATTGCTTGTTTTCTCTGCATGAATACCCTTTTATTTCAAATGTGAAAGTATAAAATGAAAAAGTACTTGTAGTAGATATTTTTAATACTGAAGCAGTTATTTCTAAAAACCGAACTAGTGTCACCTAAAATTAACGTATTTTCAAGTATATATTACTACATCTTTCCAATAAATATTCCAGCCCACTAAACCCAATGCAATCGAAAGCTAACTCCCTCTGAAATGAACGCTGCAATCCCAAACGCACATCACGTACACTCGAAATACTCTGCATTTTCCAAAACCGACAATATTATCCCCCCGATCCCCCTTAAATAACGAAAACCCGCCTTCCGATTCCTTCATCCCAAAAAGTGCCGTGCAATCATACGCGATCCCCCACCGAAAAAAAGAAAAAACCAACCCATCGATTCTCATTCCTAAGATCAGCGCAGAATTCCACCGAAAGCTTCATATACCCACACACACGCAGCCATCCCGTGCGCCTTCGCTATTATTCCTCGCGCGAGCGCGACTCCCCCGAGGCAAGGCTCCTTGCGCTGCGAATAAGGCGACGCACGGCCTAACACACACCCACACTTGCGCGCGTAGGGGGAACACCCACGCGTCGGATCAACTCCTGAATGCAGCTAGGCGCAGCTCGGCCCGCATGTTTATTCAGCGCGTCGCCTTTTTTATTCATGCATCGATATGTGTGCGTGCAAGTCCATATAGGCGCCGCGTCTTCCTTTTAAAGCTTCTCCGTTGTGTTTTCCTTTTTGGCCGAGGCTCTGAGGTAAGGATGGACGAGGAGGCTGTGCGTATAGGTGCGTTTACAGGCTTTTATTCAGCGAGGAGAGTGCGCTTGTATTTTTGCGAGCGCAAAGCGAGGATACTTTTTAAACGGCTGCTTAAATTACTGCTTTATGCAAGCCGAGCATTTTGGGTGGTCGCGCGGGGCCGCGTAATGAGATGAGGGTATTAGGGTTGAAAATTTTTCCCAAGGCTGTGCGTACGAGAGAGAAAAAATATCTCTTACTCAGCAGGCTGGATTTTTCTCGGAGTGTGCGGGCATTTAGTTAATTAAACGATAAAGTACGGTTCTTATAGAGCTTATATCGGGCATTTTATTGAACGATTTTATTAAAGTTCTGAAAGCCGAAGAAGCCGCGATCGGCTGCGCAGGCTTATTATGCTAATTTTTATTCGATCGATATCTTTATCATGGTATTCATTATAATTATGGAGAAGAAAGTCAAAAGTTTAAGAAAAGTTTGAAATTTTGAAAATAACTAATTTTCTTTCTTTCGAGGGAGCTTAATACCAGAATGAAATCAAGTCTATAATAGCCGAGATTCGAGCGGAAAAGAAGAAGGAGACAGTTTTTCCAGCGGCGAAAGTTTTGCCAACCGATATCCAATAGGACGTTTCGGCTCTTCCGGCCCCATCATACTTTCCGCAACTTATATTTCTGAACTTCTATATATTGTTAACGTCATTCCCAGAGCTCCGGGGCTCTCCGCTTTCTACCGGCAGGAAAGCTTACGGCCATCAGGCCAGAGCCTGGGCATTCGAAAGGGGGAAGCTCGCTCTCTCTCTTGCTCTTCTGGAAAACGCGCTCGGGGTGGTGTATAGAGCGAGCTGAAGTGGGAAAGCCGAGGGAGAGAGAGAGAGAGAGAGAGAGCTAGCGTATTATCGAGCCAGACTCCAGTGTGTATGCGCGCGAGCGTGGAAATGGTGAAAGTCGAGGGAGAAGCGCTAGCGCGCGCAAAGGAAGGAAGAAAAAAGCGAGGGAGAGAGAGAGAGAGAGCAAGAGGAGGGTTGAGAGAGCGTGGAAAAGCGCTCTAGAGTGCGGAGCGCAGCTGGCGACTTGCTCGAGCTGGAATTTTGCGCCTCCCTTTTTCGACTGGCTCACCCTACCTATAGCTCTCTCGCTCTGTGTATAGCTATACGTATATATATATAGTGAGAGACGAATTCGCGGCGCTGGCAGAGCAGCACACCACGGGGAAATTCCAGGGCCTGGTGTGTAAGCTCGCTGCAAGCTCTCCCCCTGGGCTGGAAAGCGAGAGCAGCTATAGATATACCCTCGAGATAGCGCGCGCGCGCTCACACAGAGGCGTAGCGCCTAGTCCCCTCCCCCAGCGAGAAAACCCCGCTCCCGAGGTACTCTCTCTCTCTCGCTCTCTGGCTGGCGTCGATCGATAGCGCGCGCCCGACTCGTCCTCTCTCTCTGTATATGTGTGTCTGGAGCCCTCTGCAGAGCGCTGTATAACGGAAACGCGTCTCCCCTACACGCCGAGGGCCTGCCCCCCCATCAAAATGCTCTCACGTGTGCCAGCCGCTCTCTCCTCTAGGTATATAGAGAGCGGCGAAGGAAAGCTTTTTCCGAGAGGAATGTGAACGCGTGTATTTTATGAAAATGCGGCTCGATTTCGTCCACGTTTTTCTCGGCCGACTATATACTCTTTGTTACAGGGATTTTGAAATTTTCATAATTGCGCTACGTGCGCGAGATAGCGAACCAGCCTGTAATATGGAGGAAAGAGTTTAATATTAGCCGGTGAAAGCAAGCCGGGCCTGAGAGAACGAATTTTCTCGCGTTCCATTGTGCGCGCAGGGCTTACTCTCTCTCTGGACAAAGACCTTTTTCTACGCTCACGACAGTCCGAGCTGCCTGCTTGATGAAAAACTATGCCGAACTCTTGTTTCGGGGAATTTAGGGCTTTTATAAGAGCGGTATTTCTTTTTATCAGATTACTTTGCTCGCTCTTCCTCCGAGTTTTTATTGCTAGAGCGACGCTCCGGGTACCTTCGTGTTGAAAATCTGAGAAATAATTTTATCTCTCATGAGTGTGCGTATAAATAACTCGAATGCCGTACAGCAAGTATTGTGAAGTTTTTATCCGAACCTTTCTTGTGATATGGTCAAAAAGCACGTTCTCACAATGTTTCGCAACTCTTACTCCCTATCAAATCAACTTGCATTCATTCCTGACTTTATGAAAATTTAGAATCTTCAAACACTGAAATTTCCGAAAAAACGAAAACCGATAACACTATGCCGCTGTAGGTAAAACTAGTCAATATTACTCTGCCAGCCGGCCCTAAAAAGCCGGACATATTTACTCGAACAAGCAGCGAAACAAATTGTAAACAAGAATCAAATAAAAATAAAAATATAGCCCATAGCATCGGCCACAAAGCGCAGCAACTGCTCCTTCAAACTCCCCCCTGCCTCGGTGCGTTCCTTATGCTCGCTCTCTCTGCGAGTCTTGCGCTCTCCGCATCCTCATTACGCGTCCGGCAAAGTTACGATAATGACGGCATACCTCCAAGCGAAAAGCTCACTTTGAGCGAGCGAAACGGGCCTGATGTAGTATCTGTGGATGGAGAGCCGGACTCGCTGCTTTTACGCAGCCGTTAAACACGTGCGAAATTCATTTTATATATATAAACAGAGCCCGGAGAAGCGGACCGTTGATGCGCCTTTAATCTCGCCCTGCGCGAGCGGCTTTTGAATCCGCGCGCCTTTATGACATCAAAGGGATGAAGGGGGATTTTCTGGATCTTATTAGGATGACGGATATGTCGGGCGTTGCGACGTTTTATCGATGTTGACTCGGTTGCTCTGGCGATAGCTAGAATTTTTAATGTATGTTAATTGCTTGCTCTAACGATCCAAGGTTTATTGCGTTGTATTGCTGCGGGATAATTTGTGCATACCAAGTATGCGCCCGATTGCATATTAATTTAGATTGTATTTTATTATGGTTATTGGTATCGTAAAGCGTAAAAATTATGTCGAAATAAAATTGCGCGTATAACTCTATGAATTTATTATTATTTCATTTACTGGTACTTCATTACAAGTATGAAATAATTATGCAATAAAACCGAGTAAGTATGCGAAATCACAATATTCCAGCTCGCGCAGCGATTTATGAAAATGAGAAAATAAAATTATTCCCCCGAAGATCAACCCGAAATCCCATCAGCCATCAAAATATCAAGTTCCCCGACCTGTAAAACCCATAAATTTCCGCGCCATAATGAAAAATTCCTACTTTCTCAGCCTTCCAGAAAGACGCCTACATTAGTCCACGTACTATCGTGCCGCGTGCAAGCCTGCAGGTAAGCTTACACGAGAAAACTTTCGAAACTCGCTCTCGCGCAAGCCTAAACCCGCCGCAACCTCTGAAAAACTAGACCTCACGGATCACCGAATCCCGTCCCATACATCTCCCTACAATCCTGCCTCAAGCAAGCTTAGAAAGAAGAAGCAACCCGTGGGAGAGAGCCGAAAATTTGGTCAAGTCCAAAGGGCCCTCCTAACTCAGCAAGCCACTAGCATCTCCCGAGACTGGGATGTATAATAGAGGCGCGCTCCGGCAGCCCCGGGACAGTTGACACGTAACTCGATAGCCGCGGCGGCGCGAGTCTTGTTTACGGCCTCGTAAAATTACCGAGTTGATGCTTCAAAGTGGAATAAAACGATTGCGCCGGGGCCGCGCTGCTAAAGTCGCGGCGCTAATATTACGGGCGATTGATCGGACGCGCGGAATGATATTTTCGCGCGCAGCGCGACGTTTAATACCACGGGGACGAGCGCTAAGAGCGTAATGTATGCGTATGCGCCGAATGCGACGGTCAATGCCTTCGCGTGTACCGTAATGGGCTTTTGCACTCTGCGCATTTTTTTAGAGCTTCGATGCTGTGTTTATGGGGTTTTTTTTCGAGCTGGGATATTGCTTTTTTGAGGCGGGCTTGGATTAATAAAACTAGTCGGTGCGCGGGGCTAATTGTTTTAATGCGGGCTTTTCATCTGGTTATGTAAATTACGGATCTTATTCGCGTTTATTGAAGTAAATTTCAATATAAAGCGCGATAAAAGTCCGCGCTGATATTTTAAAATAATCTTAAGCCCGTAAAATTGTTACTTTATTGTTGAAAAAAAGCCGGCTAAGCGGCTCTCCGCGAAAGTAAATTTCTCGCTTCCAAAATAAAAGTAATATTCCTTAATCCTCTGCATTACCCCCTTCAAGGCTCTAGTTTATAAACGCCCAAACTATTTTTAATAACCAGAAGATGAGAAGTGCGCGCCTCCTCGAATGATCATTACCCCAATGAAAATAAACCCTTAAGGCCTCGAGCCACCTATACGAGCGGCCGAGTAAATACACAAAAGCAATTCGCCCGACAAGAAGTAATAATTTTCTATCAACTTCAACAGAGCCGGTACATAATGAAAAAACGCCCGCGCAATAAATTGGACTCGTAAATTTCATCTATAGTTCATATCCCATACTCCTCCTTAATATAAACCATATACAACAACAGAAACGCACTATCCTGTAATTAAACTCCCTCGCGGTGATCCAATCAAGCTCACCGGGGAAAAGGCTCGATTTTCCTCGAGCCCGGCACGAAATTGCTTTTTTCCAGGACGTTCGATTGGCCTCCTGCAGTCCCGGCGAATGCACAGTAGGTGTGCCCCCTTTGGCTTTATCGAGCGAGGGGCAGAAGGAAAAATGGTGCGCGCGCGCGCGCGAGGTAAGTATCCAGACGCGCCATATGGCTCTGAAAAAGCCCAGAGCAGGGCGTGAACTTGCGCGAACCTTATGCTTATCGCTCGAGCTTTCACAGACATCCTTTGACTCTCTCGGATTCGACGTATGGAGTGTTTGATGCTGCTGCGGCTCTTGAGTGGACGGGGGATACGTGCCTTAATGTGGCTTTGGATGGCGGGCTTTATGTCGGGGAGATATACGTTTTTAATCGCTACGAGAGGCTGCGATGTGGTAGCTTCGCTGGCAATAAAACTTCTGTAAATAAGCCTTGTTAGTGGCTGGAGAGCGGCCGGAAAAAGGCTTCTGGCTGTAATGTTCATTGTAAAGGCTTTTTAACTGCGAGCTTATGCTTTGGATCAAGCTGCCTGATTAATACCTTCGATTCTATCGGATGAAAATAACTTGCTCGATGATCAAGTAGCTTCGGACGTGAGGAAATCAACTTTCTTTGCTTATATCATTGTTTTTAGAGTCAGCAGAAACGGCGATGGCAATAAAAAGTCTCGTTGCCAAGGATATTATGCCAGCATCGACTTTATTAATTAGGAAAAAACGTCTATGAATTTTCCTCGTTACCGGCAACAAAAAAGTCTTGAGAAGAATTTGCAAGGCGGAGTGCCTCGCCGGCAGAAGAAAACATAATCATCTTTCGTCATTAATCGCTATCGATACCAGCAACATTATCCTAATAAAACGTTTCAGGCTCAATTTATTTATTCGAATCGCGAATAAATTAGCATTGCAAGATGCCTCGCTTCAACACGCGAGATTTGACAGTCTCGCTTCTTGTCCATTAAAAAACTGCTTGCTAGAAAGAAAACATTTTCTCCGATCCTTACACACTCCCGTGTCATTCGAGCGCCGATGAAAATAATAAAACGCCAAGTTTATTCGCGTTTGATAAAGCTAAATTTACAGCTCGGAATCGCACTCGCTCTTACGTAAAGCCGCTCTCGAGTTTCTCGCGCGGGGAAAAAAGGGATAAACCCCGGCGAGCGCGCTTTCAATTTAGAAATATTTATCCAGCGCGATTATTGCGGCAAAAAGCCGAGTAAAAGTACGCAAATGTACGATCCCTCCGCGGCTAGATTCGCCGATAAGAAAGCGACAGGGGGAATAGAGTCCGGCGGTATAAAAAGACTTTTCCGTCGGCGGGTAACGGACGGCGGCTCTTCCTTTTTCTACTGCTCAGCAATCCCTTTTCATTCCATTAGAGAGAGAGAGAGCCGGCCGCGCGATGTGCATTAAGATCGGGTCGTAAGCGTAAACTCACGCGCGGATACGTGTGCACGGGGACATTGTTCACTTTTGCGCCTGTATATACCTATATAAACTTTGAGCCAGTCCGAGATCGTATCAGCGAAGCACAGGCGTGTGTGTATATGTAAAGGCGATGCACTTAATAACGAGCTGAACGCGTGCAGGTAAAATAAAAGAAGGTAGTGCGAGCGAGCGAGCGAGAGAGAGTCGCAGGCATAGGCTGGCGGATCGGTGCGAGAGCGGATTGGCCGCAGGTATTCCCCGAACTTTTTCGCGCTGGCCATAATGCAGGCGAGAGAGAGAGAGAGAGCGGAGGGAGAAGGGAAAAAATAAAAGGCGCTTGGTATCTCTGGCTCGGCATATAATAAAACCCTGGATATAATTATCCGGATTCGAGTTCAAGAAAGGCGAGCTGGCTTAAGCCGGAGGAGGATCCGCTCGCTCGGCGATAAACCGTTTCTACCGTATAGCGATTCGGCTGTTTTCTCTCGTGTCGCCGTTGCCGGATAAGGGAGGCTCGTAAACTGCCTGCGCGCGCGCGCGCGCGTCTCTCGGTTTCGATCCTTTTTTGCCGGGGGTATATAGGTAGCCTGGAGGAGAGATAGCTCGCCGAGACAAAAAGGAAAAGTTTAAGAAAAGAAGCAGGGACGAGCGAGCGAGTCGAGTATGCGGTGGAGGATGTGGCTATGTGTGTGTGGCTATTGGGGATATCGACTTTCGAGGCAGGAGGATAGACGAGATAAAAGGAGAAGAAGGAACTTTGTAAATTACTGCGTGCGTACATGTGCCTGGTCTATCGCTAAAAATCATCCTTGCTGGAGGATGGGGGACTGAGCGCTGCTTCTTTTGTTTTTAACCTGAGGAGATTGTGGAGGATGCAGAGTTTTAATGCATACTCTTTGAAACGCGATGTTTGGAAGATGCGATTTATAAAACGCTGTAAATAAATGCTGTTGATTTTATGAAGTATTGCAATACTATATTAGCCCTTTACAAAACTAAAACAATGTACTTTTTAAGAATTTCTTAAATAAATTTTTCACAACCTACTGTATCTTCTTTTTTTAACATAAATGTCGATAGTTATAATGACATAAGCCTTGATTCTTAATGATACCTTATCTGTAAATAAAACAGTATAGATTTATTTTATTTTTTATAACCTACAATAAAAATTTACGAAAGAAATGATACCTGAATAGAAATTTAAATAGAATAACTAAAATCCGCTATTATTAAAATATGACAATTTATTGATTAAGCTTTAGTTAGGGCCTTATTAAAATCTAAGAATATGTAAAAATTTCCTATTTATCAAATGCCAAGACATTGTTGAAGTTAAAATCATCTTTCCATAGAAAAAGTTAACTTCAATTTACTAGAAAACATAGTAATTCTTACGTAAACTTTTATCTTCGCTTTGATAATATATAAGGTAAAAAATAATGTTACAAATAAGATACGTAAATAGATTATGAGCACGTGTGGTTTATCACCCTAATTATGGATTGTTATATTAAAAACGAGGGACAATTGCTATTGCGTAATTTTTAATAACTAAACAAAACTAAAAACTGTACAAAAAGTGTAATTAATTTCCCATATAAGATTATATTCCATTATTAAAATTTCAAAATAAATCAAGCACTTTGCAAAAGTTCAATTCAAACGCCGGCAAATAGAATTCCCTCAACAATATAAACTCGAGTGATTCGCCGGAAAATTTATTCATTCAGGAAATTTGCGCTAAATGAAGGCTCTTTACTTATAGCAGGCTGTCAGACGAGGGGGGGAAACGATTTAACGGTTATGCGCGAGATTTAATCGATGCCATAAAACGTAATTTTAATCGTCACGCACGCGCTTCCCAGTCAATTTTTAATACTGACCTAGTCTCTCGGCGCGCCTCGCGCTCGCGGCGGATAATCGCGAATCGTAACTTTTACTTTTGCCAAGATATACGAACCTCCTGGGGCCATGAAATATTCATGAGAACAATAATCGAATGTATATAACAGCGATAGAAACAGCTACGAGCGAGGCCGTAAAATCGCTCGTGGGTGGAGCACGCGAATTCTCGCCTCTAACCAGACACTTTGAACTTGAGTAATAAAAGCCTTTCTTGCACTTATATCCCCCGGCCTTTCCGAGCTGCGCGCCTGCAAAGAGCAAAGGCCTATGCGTAAGGGATATAAAAAGTAATTTTGAAATCAAGCTCCGTACGAGAGGTAAGAAATAAGGGGCTTTACTGCGCGAGGGATACCGTCGTATTTAAAAGCGAATTTAACCATCGGAACGCGCTGGATTTGCAAAAATTTCAGCGATCATAAAAATAATCAGAAGTCCCCGGGCCGCTTAAGCGATAAGAAATGTATTTTAATACGAGTATTTTTGGCATAAAAATTAAAATTTAACATCGGCTTTATCGGCCTTTAGCGCGGGAGAAAAAAGTAATTTCCAAAGGCATTAATAATCGATATACCAAATGGAGAACGTAAAAGCGAGCAGAGAAACATTTTTCATTTACAAATTAAAATCGCCGTCCGCCTTTACGAGCCCTCGAAGAAAAATATTCACCCTCGGCCCACAATTAGACATGAAAACAAGTCATCGGCATTCATTCTCCTAATTTAGCGGCTTCCCCACTTGGCCGAATTGAATAAAACTCTCAGTCAGTCACTCAACCCGCTCTCCCTCTCCCTCCCGCATCACGAAAAAAAAACAGCCAAGAAATCACCCCGTAAATCGGCCGCTCTCTCAAAGAGAGAAACAATAACGTAAAAGGCCCGAGGCACGCGAAGCGACGGATCGATCGCTCGGCCGGCTCGTCCTCCCTGCTGGCTTGCGGCAGCAGCAGCGGTGACATCTGTGGAGCGACGCTCGAAACCCGAGGGTTGAGGTGATCGCCGGCAGGCGGCGCGCCGGACGGCTCATGGCCGCCCTAACGGCGATTGGTCGGCCGGCCGGGCGGCCATCATGGATTCCGAGCATAGTTTGCATAATGAGCTGCGGTAATGGCCGCGCGCGGCCAGCCAATGACCTCGCAGGGGGCGGGTGCCGAGGGGGGCGCGACCTCGAAAACATGGCTCCCGGGGCGGGGCGAGCCGGCCCCGGGGAGCTACGTTTTTTTTTTCGGGGCTGCCTAAAATCTCCGGAGAGAGTTTCGAGAGCGCCGGGGCGAACCGAACTTTTTTAATACGTTTTGTAATAAGTTTTTCCCCGAGAGCTGGTATTACCGCGAAGAGCATTTTCTTGGCGGGTTTTACGGCGCAAATTTTTTCGGTCTCTCGAATTAGCTTTTTTCCAGTTGGCGAGAATTTTTAATAAAAGCCGGCGAGGGCCGGGTGGAAAGAGCGCGGAAAATCCTTCATTTCCAAGCCTCTGAATCGAATGGGTAGAAATAAGAGGACGCTTACGATTATAAAAGGTCAACGGCCTATAACATTGACCCGTATTCCCGTGGAGCGTCCATAAAAACTATACACGTTTTACGTCCGGGTAACAGGTACATAAACAGAGCGCGAGAGAGAGAGAGAGCGAGGGGGAGGGAGGAAGACGACGCCGGCGCCTCGTCGTGCGGTATCGAATGCAAATCGGTACGACGTCATTCGCTTGGGCGCGCGACGATGAATGGACTTTACGGCGACTCGTAAAATTAAAAATCCCGAGCAGGGCGTCGCACTAGGCAGGCAGGCAGGCAGGCAGGCAGGCGCACGCACACCGTCAGCGAAACGGCACACGCGGGGTGTCGAGGACGTAAAAAATTTTACGATCGCGGCCAATAAAGTGACGTAACTTAAGTATTTTAGCGTAACCGCCGCGAGTGACGTCAGAGAGGGAGAGAGAGAGCGACGAGCCCAGACAGCTAGACCAGACACTTGCTTGCTCGCGCGTCTGGACGGCGATGGACGCGCGGAAAAGGGGTTGCAAGGCCAACGTCGCGCGCACACACACAAGTGTATATAGGGCCCCGTGCAGACGAGTCAGTCGATGGTTTACGACGTTCCTCTGATGGCGGCTCGCGCGCGCGAGAGAGAGAGAGAGAGAGAGAGACAGAGTAGCGCCGACGTCGAGCCCATAAAAATGTAACGAGCCTGTAAACGTTCGTTTATATTGCCCCGGCGCGCGCTTTATGCTCGTCCGCGAGGATTGAGGCAGGTCCCGCACGCTCGCGCCTCTCTCTCTATACACATCTGACGTAGAGCGGCCCGTTACGTCACGACTCCGGAACAATGACTCTTCCAAGCGCGAAACCCATTATTCACTTCTCTCTCTCTCTCTCTCTCTCTCTGTGCTAAAATGCTGAGGTTTGCGTTTTGAGCTGCTTTTTTACAAGTCGAGCCAGTTTCTTTTCCGAGCCGCTTCCGGCTACTGGGTTACTGGTGTTGTTACTGTGGTTACGTTAAGTGTCATTTGTACGTGGAATTTCGCTTACTTTATTTGCACTCTGCTGCGAGTTCTGTCTTGATATTCAACTTGACTAGTTTTTTTGTTGGTAGAGTATGTATTTCGTAGTGTCAGTCTGATAAGATTAAGAGGACGTGAACTTGAGAAGTTCACTGCGTTGGTCATGTATTTTTAGACTGATTCTGATGATTTATCAAGTACAGTTTTGCAATTAAGACACTTGACTCGAAGGCTGCTCCAGCATTCAGATAAGCAAAAAGAAATCACTACTCATTCAATAAAAGAAACATTAAAACAATATAACGATGAAACCGGGAAGACATAATAAGTAGATAATCAAACACAAGTGCATATTGCAGTTCGTCGTTCTGGCAAGTGTCCCGGCATATCGTAAAAAGAGGCGACAGCAAATAAAGCGCAAACGCAAGAGGGACACGCCAGTGAGTTTTATTACTCGCAGCTTGTTTCCCTACATCCAGGCCGCCCAGCCAAACGATTATACGCAGCTTCCAACGAGCTACACGCAAAAACTACTGGAGCCGCGGTAAAAGTTGTCGTAAAAATCCCGTACAGCCGAAACTCGCTCCGGCAAACAAAAAACTTTGATCCTCGTATCAATTACCCAGCAGTCGAAAAATCCCATCCCAATCGGCGTAAAAAAAAGAGGCCCTTCGAACATCATAAAAAGAGCCGCAACGCTCGAATTCGCGGCTCTCCATTCATGAAAAGCCGAGGTTGCTCGTAGGCTCCGCGATGGCATTAAAGTCGTGACGCTCGAGTTTATGTCCTCCCCGCGAGGCGCGGGCTGCTCCAGACGACGACGGCTTTGGTTATAGACGCGCTGTGCGCGCGCGAGTGCAGAAAGCGCGCCCGCACGTTCGCCTTTTACGATCATTGCGTAATACCGTACAGTAGCCGGCGCGACCTTGACACTGATCCCAGCCGTCCATACATAGACGCGCGCGGCTCTGGATATGTGTACGTATATAGCGCGGGAGGCGCATGATTCATGTGCGAAGTGTCCCTCTCTCGCTCTCTAGTCCAGGTAGGCTGCACCAGGTAGACAGAGAGAGAGAGAGGGTGAAAGAGGTACTAGAACGCGCTTTACGGCTTGTCGGCCGGCGGCGGCTCCTCGTTTTACTAACACTTAAAAGTTTATTGGCGCTCATAAAACGGGCGCGCGCGAGCGCGGACGTTTAGCTTTATTTGGCCGGGAGAGCGATGACTTAGGGACGAGTGCACGAGGCGCGCGCGCGCACTACTGTTTTACGACGTTTTTGTAGGATTCGCGAGAGCCACGCGGAAGCAAGCCCTCAGGCTCATTATACGCACGCCTCTGTTTATGTACTTTTCATTCAGGACTGACCGCAGCTGCAAAGGCCCACCTGTCTAAGGATGGATTCGCGCTCTGGTATGTAGGCCGACGGGCTCGTGGGCTCGGGAGATATAGGCGCGAGTTTATTTTCATGCGTGAGATGCATGGTTAATGAGCGCGATGTGAATGGACGAGCGATGGGAAGGTCGCTGGGTGAGCTGGAAGCGGTTCTTGGAAGTGTGTTTGTCATACTTGGCTTTGGGGTCAATGTTTACAGAGTTCATTGTGATTTCGGTTATCTTGCTATTTAAGATAATATTTGCAGAAAGAGTTTAAAAATCTACTTTGGTGACTAAACAAAATGATTTTTTTCTGAATTAATGAATTCAAATTGAAATATGCACAGTGTACATAAATTAGTTTTTAATTACGTTAAATAAAACGGTATTTCTCAGAGTATCGATAATGAAACATCCAGCTGAATTGCATCAACGTTGTAAAAAGCTTAATGCGAGCCGTGCCGCGTATATCGAAACAGAATTAGTTACATAATAGCACCTAATTCAAAGTCTCTTACTAGCTCAGGCAAATGTTCCTAAACACAAATCGTTGGTCGTTTTCAAACATCAGCATAAATCTTATTGAAATTAGCGTCATGATGTTTCGACTTGGTGAATGGCGTGTCAATAAACCTGCTCATCAGCAGGCACTTACTTACATAATAACCAGAGTAAATGAAAACGTTATTCTAAACAGGCTCGTTCCAGCCGGCCATATAAAAAGAATTACGTCTTTACTGCCTTCGAAATTAGGTAGGTAAACGCATCGGCATTACGACTTTCAGCTATATACACGCCCGGCGAACTTTTCGGCCCGTCGCTTTATACTACACTCGTCCAAAGCTCGTCTTTGGAGAATATGACTATTGCCCACGACAAAGATGTAATACAGCTCAGCCACGACAAAGAGAGAGATCGTAAAAGGACTCGTTAACCTGGCGTAATCGTTGTCGCAGGTCACAAGGCCGCAGTTCATTCATCGAGACGTAAAGCGCGGCCGCAAGTTGCAAGTGGAAATTTTATGCGATCGGCAGGTGAGGAGGCGAAGATGACGGTTTGCTGGTTGGTGTCTCGAGCGAGGAGATGTCGATGAGAGCGACGGATATTCAAGCGCGAGTCTATCGGAGCCGCGCGCTGTCGTACGTTAGATGGCGCGAGATACTCCGTTTGATATCAGAAGCGGGAGTGTCGTTTTGTTGTTGTAAGTTTTGAGATTTTGATCGAGTTTTTAAAATGTTGATTTTTTACGTGGATGTGAATGCCTTGAGTTGGTTGAACTCGTAAAAATATTATGTTCTGTTTACATAAATGTAATTTATGTAAAACATAATAGTCAAAAGTATATATTAACTTTTAAAAGACATCATTTGTACACTCTTAATTACATTTTAAAAGTACACATACGCATATTTCATCACTAATTATGTTGTATTTATCTCAAAACTCTTCTGCATGTAAATAAAACGTCAAGGTAAGAATGTTTTCATTAAAGCCAAATTCAAGAAATTAATAATTTCCTTAATTTCCAACTCGCTACTTTAACAAGCCCAAACAATGAGCCATCAATTGACATAAAAACAGCGCTCAATCCCTCCTTCCAGCCAGACAGCCAACGAAATAAAAGTGGCCGCAAGCCCCAGACGCTGGCTTTAAAAATCAGTTTCCATCCCGGTCTCGCGAAGATTTCGCCAAATTGGCAGGATACGGCAATCTAAATTTAAATCGAGCTATAGCTGCCGCTCTCTCGCTCTGTGACGCGGCGAAATTTATGGGAGGTCATCCCGCTTGAGGAGATTGGCTTTGTACGTGACCCTCCCGAGCTCGCGTATATGCGTGCATCGTCCGCGCACAATATTGTCCCGCATGCTCATAAAGATCTCACTTGTTCGGCTGGGACTCTGCGAATTTACAAACGAGGCGCTCGCTGCTGCAGTATAAACCGCTTCTTAATGCCGCTTCGATATCTGCGGCTCTAAGTAAGCGAATAACACAATGCGAGGATTTTCTTAATTTACATGCGGCTTTTCTGCCGGGCATCAAGCGCCGCGCGACTGGTAATCTCGGCGCAAAAACACTCGGCGTTTTATTATCCTCCGTTGCATAATTGCACTTAATTTCTGTTCATCAAGCCGACTCACAATATCCCCAGCGAAAAAAGCCGCAAGCAATTTAATATGCAGGCCGAGCCGGCAGTTTTAATTAAAAATAAATCAACTCTCTTCGGGCCTCGACAATAATTCATCAAGCCTCAGTCGAACAAAAGCCTCCTCCTGTAATTTACAATTCTTATATAGATTAATCGGCCTCGTGAAAGTCAGGCCTCGCTCTCCCGTCCCGGTAATTAACGAGCTTGCTCTCCGGCGCTTCAATCTAACCGGCGTATAAGATCGAGTTTTTGCCGGCCTTTAGCGCGCGGGCGCGCGCGCAAGGTGTATTACCGAAATTCCTCGGCGAGCTGCATTATTGATCGGGCGCGCGCAGCATCCACGCCCTCTGGCGCAGCCGCCTCCTGGGCCTCATTTAGCTCGCTTTCACGGAGCGGAACACGCAGGAATGGCGCTCGCCGATAGAACGAGAGAGAGAGAGAGATAAAGGCCGAGAGAGAGAGAGAGTTTCGAGTGGACGAGAGGGAGAGGAAGGAAAAAAAAATAAGGGATACGGGAGAGATGAAGGAGGCCTGCATGCTGCGGCAATATATATCGGGCAGCAGCGACTTCCAGCGGCTGTGTTCGCTTCATGAAGGCTCATAAATATTCCGGGCCGCGCGCGTGCAAGACTGCCATAAAGAAACCGCTCTTTCTTTCTTCTCGCGTCGCGGCCGAGACTGGAAAGGGGTTAATTTTTTTTCCCTTCTTCCTTTTTCGGGAAGGGCCAGTCGGAGAGCAAGGAAAAAAAAATCGCCGCCGACGTAATGCTGGGAGAGGAAGAAAAAGGACAAAGGACCTACTGTTCGGAGTGGAAGCCAGACGGAGAGCCGGTCACGTGGAGGATTGAAAGGGTTGAGAGAGGAGAGCGAGCGCTCACGAATTTTCCCAGCCGTGAAAATTTCAGGCTACTGCTTTTCGGGGAAGAAGGGAATTTATGGACAGTCTTTCCTCTCGCTATGTAGATAGAATTTTTTTGCTGAATTTCGTGGCTTTCAGATGGAATAAAAGCACTTGGAAATTATTGAATGATAGATTTCAATGATGTTTACGTTTTATTCGAGAAAGATTTCTAAAGAAAAATATTATTTTAATTAATAAAACAATTATTTTACCAATTACCGAATACATTCTTTAGAATATTTATGACAAACAGGTTTTATAAATTGGACCGATAAATAAAACCGACAGCGTGAACGTCAGCCTTAAAATTAAGCATATCTCAAAAGCTCACCGACAAAAATGCAAAATGTAAAACTCCTCAGTAAAAAAAGCAAGTTCACTCGCCTAAAGGCACGCCGATAATTCATAATACCCAACCGATAATTTATCGTCCCACATAAATTCAGCCTCTACCTATCTATATCCTCGAAACGCGCTTACAGCGACGCTTTTCCTTCCGTCGGGCCGCTAATTCGACGATAGGCGCCCGACGATTTCGCGCATTTGAATATTCATACGCGTATCAAGGCCGCCAGACGTAGGCGCCCTGTGCGCGAAGGGCAAACGTGACCGCCTTTATTGGCTTTACGAGCGATAAAACGGGACTTTATAGTTTGCGGGGTAGTTCGCGCCAGCCAGCCTCTCCTAAGAGACGTATCGCTATACTCGCCTCTGTATATATAGCTGCGAGCAAGGTGGCACACTTGTGTGTACTTACGCACGTGCGCGGAAACGGAGAGGCGATAAACGCGAGAACTTAACTGACTTTCCGCGCTGCGGCCGGTCCTTCGGCAGCTCGAGAAAAAATGCGGCTCTTCGACTTCTCGCTGATTTAGGAGCGCTTCTCGGTACGGCCGGGAATGCGCGTATTACGCGATAATTTCGCGTCCTCTTTTCTTCAACTTTTTTACGCCTTTTGTTTTACGAGCGAGGAAGCAAAATGATTGAGTGCGCGAGCAAGAAGCCTTGGCCGCTCGTTACTTTGGACGGAAAACGCGCGTTTAATAATGCACTGATTGGCACTTCAATGACAACTTCCGTGTGCCTTCTCGTTGACGGCGCAAGCTGTTTTTTTCTTTTATCTCTTCGGTTGAAACATTTTACGAGCTTGTTTTTTCTCTCAGCGTAACTCAGCGCACCGAGCGCGAATTGCTTCGTTTATTGTGAAGAATTTTCAATTGTGTGACAGTTTCTCAAGGTTCGCTTTTTCTCTAAATGTCGCGTAAATAAAGCTTGCAATTGTGATGAAAAATATTTGTATTTTGTGCTAATTGTTGCCTTTATGTTTTCGAGTTATTTATTAAATAATTTGTTCCAGTAAAATAAACAAGTGTACTCTGCTGTCATAAGCAATATTACAAAGTGTAAATTGTAAAATAATTTTGATAAATGGCAATATTAATGTAGCGCGTAAGAAAACAAATAACCAATTTAATTTACATTACTTTTTTAATACTCCATCCCATAACTCTTTCACTTTTTTTACAAAACAAACTAAATACTTAATTTTAGAAAATTCAAGCTAAACCCGAAACCCTCGCTAAAGACAGCGGAAGAAAAAAATAAATATTTCCACGAAGCCAGGCTCGCAGACATGCAGCAGACGTCTGCGCGCATCCGAGCATACAGCCCGGGCCGCTTAAAGAAGTCCCGAAGGGCGAGCTTCCGTCGGCGGTCAGCTAGAGAAGGGACCGGGCACTATAAAGCTATAAAACGCAAGGCGCGGCAGAAGGGTTAACGACGGTCCGGCTCTCTCGCAGTCTTCCTTCTTCTTCTTTACCCCTTCGCGACCTTCGCAGAGAGAGCTAATCCGCCGCTGGGCGATATTACTTCGGAAAGTCGTTGCGGCATTTCGAATGCCAAACTCGGGCGGGAGGCCCGGGCAGGAAGAATGAGAGTGGACCTGCTCTCGTGTAACCCTTTGGCTTACCGCATAGTGGGATGGGTGAGAGCTTGATGAGGTTCGGTTTTAGTTTTTCCAAGGTTTTTTGCCGAGGTGTTCGTTTGAGGAAATGGGTGAGATGATAGGTTATTTTTCAAAGTGGTATGCTTGCGGAGGATTAAAACAGTAACAAATTATAAATGGTGTTTTTGTTGAGATTGCGAAACGGCAAATTTATGAGCGTGATAATTAGTCAATGAACTTTTTTATCAAATTTTTTGCGAAAGTTGTGTATAATCTATGAAAAACATGTTTTTTAAACATTCCTGCAACTGCAAAAAGTTCGTAAGCACGTGTTTTCGACTCGGAATTACATCATTCGTGAGTTCGTACATTTTCTAACGAGCATTAATACTTCTTTTTACATCGATGCATGAATTCATTGCGGTGATTAACATATTCATATCGATGTTTCCATTACATAAGAGAAAGATAAAGTAAAATTTCATGAATAATCGCTGGACACTTGTCAAAGAAGCACCGCTTAGTAAAAACTTGCTGAACCGAGTCAATGATAAACGCTACGAGACTTAATTGAGAAGATTATAAAGTTTGAAGCAGGTCCTTCTTTCCGCCAGGTATAATAACGAAAAATTTTACCGTTCTTTGTAATATCTCTGTAAAAACTTCTCAGATAAAAGAAAGAAAACAGTATTTACGGTAAGCTCGCTCGACCGAGCTTACGTGAAGGAATAAAGTTTACCCGATTTAATTTGTTACTGTTATGCAATTATTATTTAATCGATTTGTAAAGATTATTACAAGTTTTAAATAAAATTTGTAAAATTTGTAATTTTAAACAAAAGTGTTTTAAAGTAATCTTTACGTAAATTAGATAAAAAGTTTGCTTTTTCAATCCGACTCTCAATTTATAAAAAAATAATCATATTTTCGATAAACTCAGTTCGACAAGTTTGGATAAAATTGTACATAAATTGCTATATAACTTCATATTACCTTTCCACACTCCAAATATCTCAATTCCTTCAATATCTTACAGATTAAGATAATTCCATTCGGCCATGGACGTCACCAAAATATCCCGAAATTCTGCGAAAGCTCCTTTCGCGAAAAGCCAGAATTTCACCTATCCGATCCAGCCAAAGCAGGCCTTTGAGCCCGAGTCGGCGAACGCCCAAGAATAATCGGAGAATGGCGTCACTGCGGCACCTAAATGGCGATGCCGTGCCGTGCTTAATTATAACTCGCCGTCGGCAGTCAGCTTGAAGAAAAAAAAAAAAAAAAAAATAGCCGCAGAACGGAAGAAAGGCCGCGGCGTGTTTCTGAAATTAGAACGGGCGCCGAAAACGCATGGCAGTTTTGGGGCCAGCCGCCGGCGCGCATTGTGCAATTGAGTGTCCGGTTGACCAGTGCTGGTAGAGAAACAACGTTTCTCACGTGCGTAACGGCTCGGCGACGAAGGAAATCGTCGTAAAGTGGATTTGGTATGCGGATGAAAGGAGAGCGGCTGCTGGCTCTCTCGGGTTGTAGGTTGATTAATGTCGGTTTGTTGATAAGCGGGGGTTTGAGTGTTTCTTGCGCGTGGAAAATTACTGGTGGGTTTATTCTGGTTTGCTGAGGTGGTTGAAATGAATGTGAATTGACTGATGGCTTTGAATTTTGTAGTGTCATCTATAAGAACTGTGATGCGAGAATACTATTTTTATTCAATTGTGCAATAAACAATTCTATCTATATACTATCTAGTCGTCATTTCATTTAAATAATTTTTTTTTCAAGTAAATAAACTTATGCTTATAAAATGTTTAATTTATGGTTTATTTATCGTTCTCCCAAAAACTATTAAAAGTTGAGAATTTCCTGTTAGCTCTCTTTAAAATTTATCTGCGTCACATAAAAACATCAGAGAGTGACAAGATACTGTAAAAAATTAATTAACGGTTTGTTATTTAGTCTACCGAGCAGAGCAACGTAGAAACATTTAAAAATAAATCGCACGATCGAGGAAAAAAACATTCGTTTACAAAACGACTCGGGGCTCTCGCTCATCAGCGAGTCAGAGCGAGCGATAAAAAAGATGGCGTCTCCCTCTCTCTCTCTCTCTCTTTCTGTGAGAAAATTTCACACGTTGTATATCTCTGAGACACACACTCAGGGCGTCGACTCTCGCTGAATGACGCGACGGATCCTCTTGCTCGTTCTGCCTCCTCGAGATGTACGTGCGTATAAATATTTACGCTACGCCAGCGCAATTCCCATGCTAAAAAACGCCAAGGGCAGGAGAAGATCATCCTTTGCGCGTTGGATGCGCGCGCGTGCGCGGATATTTTTACCAATTTTTCTCGGTAGTTGGTGAGAGAGCGAGAAAAAAGCGCCGAAGGATCGGGAGTAAATTCGTTTTTACTTCCCGTAATAGAATTAGAAAGATGTTTCAGAGCGGGAGACGATGGGCGAATTTTTTTTGCCGGCTTTAGAATGTAAAATATTATTTAGATTTTTTTGTTAAGTAAGTATTGATTCAGATTGAAATAATGCGAATGTATTCACATTGGTAAGTATATTATTTCCAAGTGCAATGATAATGTTTAATTGAAGTAGTCATAAGTCATAAAAAGGGGAACATTAAATTTCCCGGAGCATCAACTTGAAATAATAATAAACTGTTGTATACTTTCATTTATCGACAATATTTTAGAATTTCTTTATTAATTACCACACTGAGAAAAATAGTATAACAAATATTATTATGTTGTGTAGGAAACTTGTTACATCTTCAAGAATAAAAAATTACCATGTTTTATAGTAAAATTTACTGTAATTATAGTACTATTTTACTATTTTGTAGTAAAATTTAGTATAATTATAGTAAAGTTTGTTATAAAACCTAGTAATTTTTTTTTATATTTTAAAGACGTCACATGTTTTCTTCACAACATAATAATATTTGTTATACTATTTTTCTCAGCGCATAAATAATTTAAAATATATAAATTAATGCGTTTTAAAAATATTTATTATAAAGACTTAAGGAGACATTTTTTAATTATTAGTAGAATTTATTTTATATGATTTATATTTAATTTGGAATATTTCGTTCGGGGCTTATTCTAAGATTATATTTTAAAAAATATTAATAGACCTTTAAATGCCATCAAGCACTCAAACCATGACAGATAATCACACTTCCACAGACTTATAACGACACCACGACTTTTTTCATCCCAAGTACCGACTAAATATTCAATTTCAAACTTCCCTCTTACCCGCAACACCGTTCCCACGTAGGCGTCAGAAAAAAAATTATTCTCACCCCGAGCAGTAAGCATCCCTCTCGAACTTTTTATCTCTAAGGGCAAACTTTGTTGTTTTAAAAAATAATATTACAAGAGTCAAGAAGTGGCATCGCTATTGGCACGTCCTACGCAGGCTGGCCTTCGACGTTCCCATGAGACAGAGCGAGCGCTGCTTGCACGGGAATGAATTATACCGATGCTCTCCGGCTTAGAAGTCGAAGGGGAGTCAGTCAGCGCACAAAATGGTCGTGTGCTCTTGAACAAACGAACGAGCTCGCTCCCTTCCTCTTTTGAGGCTGTGTCTCGAGGCAGCCAAGGACTCGATGAAAATGCCGTCAATCGATTTTCGGGCGTTCCGATTCTTTTTCGGCCTAGCTTATGAGTTTTTTCAGGCTTGACGCTTTTTTTGGGTGGAGATGGGAGAAGATAGATTGGAAGATTTTGTAAATAATGTTGAGATAGACAGTGCAGCTGTGTTCTGTGTTGAATTAGGATTAAATGATTTTTTATGAAAAGAGGAATTAATTTTATAAATGAAATTTTCGAATATTAAATAAATAGTAAATCGGATGAAGTAAGGTCATAATGGGTTATCTTATTATTATTGTAATAGTAGCAGTTAATTAGGTTTATGTTAGCATCTACTTAGGACCTAATAAAATTTCAGTGATTAGGTTAAACTAATTAAATTCCTATTCAGGATCTTTTGATTGTTCCAGTAAAAGGATATAAAGATAGAACCGCGAGAAAAGTTTGCATTTGTCTCAGCTTATCAGTTAAGGTAAAATGTTGTATTGCAATAAATATTGAGTTTTTTCAAATTAAATATTATTTAATATTTTATACAAAATTTTTCTGAATTAATGAGCTTTGATATATAGATTTTAATTTTCCCCATAGTTCCAACTTTACGCCACTTCATATTACTTTCTGTTAATTAGAATTTTATTTTCATTTTCTTGTAAATTACATATGTTATCTTTACAGTTTTTTGATATTGGTTTTTTATATTTTTAGATTTAATAATGCGAATAGAGTATTGCAGAAAGCTTTAAAATATCAAGATTAATATTTACGATTTTCAAATGATAATTTTTTAAAATTGAATGACATTAAAAAATATATATAAATAATCTCTTTGTGTGAAAAAACTATTGATAAGCACATTTCAGCACTGCAAAATAAAGTAACTTATCGAAAACGATGTAAGAAAAACATATCGTCAGCAACTCAGGCACTTATCCTCCAAAAACATTTGCTCCATATAAATATATTACAGCGAAAAATAAGCTTTCTCGATTAGCCTTCACATATCGGCCATAGCCCGACCGACATTTTATCTAGATTAAACAATACCATTTGTTCCCGAGGCGTAAGCAACCCACAGCTCGGAGCCCATAATTTAGCCTCCGCAGCCCTTACCAAAGAACCAAACACGCGTCCCGCCGATAATTGAAGCATTAATTATTCCAAAAAGAGAAAAACGAGAGAGAGAAAGATAATCTTGGGGGATTTTTTTTCTCCTCGAATCCGAAAGGCGCGCATTAGCGCTCGGCCGTGTTCGTGTCCCGATCGCATATAATATAATAATATATCCCTTCTCGGGGCGGTTCCTCGCGCACCGGCTAATTAGGACTCGATTGGGAGCCTTACCCTCCTCTCCGTGCATGTACCCTTTTAGCGGTCCGAGCTCTCGCCTTTATCTTTTTTTCCCGCCCTATACACGAGCTCCTTCGGCTCTCGGCCCTTCTTAAATACATCGAGCGCTCGTGTGTAGTCCACTTTCGTTCTCGGACTCACGTAGAGAGCGAGGGAGAGAGATAGACGGTTATCGGCTACGGCGCGACTGTGAGAAGAGGAGGATAGCTGGAGATTTCTCGGAATGGGAAGCTTTTTTGGCTGAATTATTTTTCTTCGGGGAGAAAAATTTATATAAGCGTTCGTTATTTATAGTTCGGGGAGATACTCCAGGGGATTGAAGCGATCGGGGAAAATAATAATTTTAATCTTATAAATATTTTGCAACAGACTAGCGGCGAGTCTTTGGCGTAAATAAATCGCAATCAACTTGATTACAAACTTTACTCGCGCGCGAGCTCGCTAATCCTCGCAATCTAAACTTTTTCCCGGCTCCCTCCAACTTTCCTCGCTCTCCGCGTAATTGCCTCATTTACCCGGCGATTATTCCCCGAGTCCTCGGCCTATCTGTATAATTCGCCGCGCGCGCGCGCGCACCTATATACGTAAATTTCGCGCGAGCGGCGGCTTTCGGAGCCTTATCGCTCGTGCATTAAGCGCCCTGAGTCCAGGGAGAGAGGGAGAAAATGGAGGCTTAACGATATCCCCCCGCTCTCGCGATCTAACTTGCCAGCCGTGTTAAAGGGTACTTTGGCGGCCTCCTGCATATTCCGCCGCGCGATACCGTTCTGGATTACGCTCCCTTTTTTGTTTGCCCAGCGGAAGCGATATTTCGTTTTAGGCCCACCCGAAAAATGGCGGTTATTTTGCATCTGGCGAGGATGGCTTTTCGTCACGCTTTTCGCGAGAGGAGATGGATAAAGCTCGTTATTTATGCCTTTTACTCTAGCCGGCTAATTTGACGGTTCGTATTACCTGGCTCTGCCGAAGAAGCGTGTGAATGCTAAGTGCGCTGGGAAATAAAAGGCTCGGCTGGGAAACTGTTCAAACTTGTTGAAATTGCGCGGGATGTTCATTAAATTTAATTAAATTTACATACTGTGCTCGCGTGGAATGCGCCGATATTAGGCTGATATTTATTGTAATGTACTCTGTTTTAAAAAAGCTGTATACTATTATTGAATCTTGATTAAATTTAGTGTAAACACGTTAAAATTCTGAAATTAAAATTTTACTTCCCTAAAAGGGAAGTTTTCTCGACAATTTTATCTCGCGTTCGCTTTCAGGAGTGATTTTTCCATGAAAATACGGCAAATCTTAAGTAACTATTACACTCATCACTTAAAATAAACAAGCATAAAATACTTTTTCCAACAAGCACTCAGCACACCATCGATCCAGCACGAAAAACGCAAGCAGCGATTTTTCTAAAATTACTCATTTTTATCTCGGCCCCAACGATGACCCTCTCAGCCCCACATATATACAATATCGAGCATTGACTCTGGCAGATAAGACCTCCTAGAAGTTTCTCGAAATATTTCAAGCCTGCGCGCGACTCTCAGCAGTCCGAGCGGCGCGTGCTTTGATGATCGCGTCGGGAATAATCAGCCCGTGCACTTGAGAGTCGCCCTCCTCTACGTCTGTGCGCGCGAGAGCAAAGAGAGTGCGAAGAAAGGCAGAGAGAGAGAGAGAGAGAAAATAGCGGGGAGTCATATTCGGCGCTTTGTCAGTCCGTGCGTGGCTGGAACTTTTCGGGGGAAATTATGGAACGTGACTGGAAATCGGGATTTACGAACGCGGAGAGCACTTGAGCCACAAAAAGTTATGGCGCGCGCGAGGAGAGACAGTATTTTCTCTTTCCGCGTTGGAGGGAGCGCTGGTGTCTGGAAGGGAGGGTGGATCGTTTTTTTTTTTTTTTTTTTTTTTGTCTCGTTAACAAGTTTGGAATAATGAGCTTATTGATTTTTAGCTCGAGGACTTGGGAGGCAAGACGGAGATGCTTTTAACGAGCGGCCAATGAACGGCGGGGAATGCGTCAAGTGCAGGCAGACGGTCTGGGGATGAGATGATTTTTAAGTGGTTAATTTATAGCGGAGCGATCATTGCTTTGTAGAGAGGAGCTGGGATAGTTACCAGCCATTATGGTTTTGTAAATCAGTTAATGAAAGATTTCGCTGAATCTCAATAATTGTTTTGATCCAAACTAATGCTTGATTACAAATTTTAAAAATAAATAAATTTTCACTTTGAACCTTCCTCGCTGAAAAAAGTCTGGAAAATCCGAAACTCCGACTAAACTCCTAACATCCACGCGAACAAATCCCTTGCTCGCAAATCTCCCGGAGCCTTTTCCGCCCGAAAGCAAAAACCTTTTAAGCGAAGCATCGTTATCGGCGTACATCATCAGCGATACAATATTCCTCTCTCTCACTCGGGCTTTTTTCCCTTTACTCTCCTCCAGCCCCCGAAGCTCAATCAAAATGCAGATCGTCGAGGTCGCGGCGGCGGCGGCGGCAAGCTCGTAGAAAGCATCAGCTCGTTGGTAGCCGAGCGCATTCAGAGAGCAAAATACAAGGATATATATAGAGAGAGAGGCGAGGGGCTCTGAAAAGACGTCAGTCGACGGATGGCTGGTTATGTAAGGGCCGGGGCCGGGGCGAAGGCTATACTCGCTAGATAAGAAAGGAGAAAGAATAGAGCGAAACAAGGTATACCGCGAGGGCGCATCAAGGCTCCGGCTTGAATATAAGGGAGTCTCTTCCTCCCTCTCGCAGAGGAGGATCTCGCTTCTTTGAGCCCGCTTCAGCCTTCCCCTAGCGCATGCAAGCAGAATAATATAATAAGGCAGCGCTGAGAGAGAGGAGATAGGGTTGAACACTGCCTGCTCTCTCTCTGAGCGTGTATATATACCTAGAGTAGCAGAACAAGCGAGAAGGAGGGCGTAATTACCTTTTCTCTCTGGCTGGGCGCGCGGAGCCTCGCGTTATGCAGCGGAAGTCGCCGGAACGGCTGCGCAGCTCAGCTGACTGCCATTTTTTAAGATTAGCCAAAGATGAGAAAAGTTTTAATGCCATCGTGATACGCCGACGCTGCTGCTGCTGCTGCCGCCTTGCCCCCCGATATCGAGGAAAGCTACCCTCGCGCGCGCGTGTGTGTATAAGGCTGGCCTCTATATACACCCATTACCCCAAAGTTAAAGCTGCGAGAGCGAGATTGGCGTATCCGATTCGATAAAGTTGAGCGGCTGGGCGTGGGCGCAAGCTGCCCTGGCTGCTGCTATAGCTATAGAGAACAAATCACCAAGCGCGATTTATTAAATTCACCTTTCGCAAGCTAATCAACTTTATGGCGGAGGAAAAAGTTTTCTGGCAACGCTGAGGGCCCGACGGGGGGAGAGTTGCAGATAGCTTTGGTGTTATAAGAAATTTTGTATTGAGAGCTGGATTTTTGGGGGATAAAGCCAAAAGCGTTTTATTTTTCATGCTTTTTCTTGACCGAAAGTTTCCAAAAATTTTCTCCCTGTATTTAGAGAATTGCTTTGGACTAAATTTTCTGTTCTAAAAAATTCTCCAGAAATTATAAATTTAATTAAAACAAAAACCTCTATTTCTTGTATTTGTAAAAAAATATTTTTTCAAATAAACAAAGGCAAAATGATTTTCACCTTGTAAAAAGCAAGTTTGAAAAAAAGAGCGATTTCCCGGGCTCCGGTGCGCCCTCGAAAAATCGCGCAAACAAGATTATACTTTCAAAAAGCCCGCCTTCCCTACTCTTTGTTAAAAAAACATATTTCCGCATTTTCGCGAGAACGCTCCGAGTTATCCGAAATAAAGCCGTCATTCGTAAGACTCGCCTCGCCTCCTCTCTCGTCACGATGGTACGTGCGCGAATTTCCTAGGGATCGCGCGCTCGCGCGCCAACGACGAAAATGGAAAGGAAAGGGGGGAAGAGGAGGAAGAGAGAGAGAGAGAGAGAGAGAAGCTTGCGAGAGGTGACCAGGTGGAAAGTTTCGCGCGCGAGAGGGCGGGGTTGATGAGATGCATTCCCCAGAAACGACTGCGGCGTTTCGGCGGAGCTGTGGGGCGGACGGACGATGTGCCAGGCTACATGCGACGGGGCTCTGCGTTAAAGGCCCGCCGGAATGAGGAGAGGCGGGAAATTGCTGAAATAGCGAATGCTATCTGCATAATATACAGAAAATTCTCGAGCGAGCCGAGGCTCTTAATGCCGAATTCTCATGTTTTTCTTTTCTTCTTTTTTTTCAGAGCTTCTTGCGATTAATTGGATTGTACAATGCGGAATAATGTAGCTTTTTATGCACTTATTTGTAGTCTGCAAAATAAAATGTTAACAGATTAAAATTTGTATTATTAGTTTATAGCTTATTAACAGTTGCATCTACATTCAACGAAAAGGTTTAAGAAATTTTTAAAATTCAATTGTTGACTTTTTTAAAATAAAATAACATATCTATATGAGAAAAAAGAATTTTAGAAATTTTGTATTGCACACGTTAATAATATTGAATTCAACAAATTTGAAATCGCACTAGCTTTATCAAAAAATTGAAGTCACGTATTTAATAAAGTTTAGAAAATTTTTAATACCTTCTTTCTTCATTAGCATTCCAAGAATTTTCCGTATATATCTACAACAACAATTATGCTAATCAAAGGCATGAAAAGTTTCGAGCTCAGCTCGCTCGCTCTTGACTTAATTATATTCCCGGCAAAATTTAAACCTAAATTATCTCGCTCTCGGCCTTCTTGCGCCTCTATCTCGGAAAATGAAATTTCCGCCGGTGTCCCCGGCTTGTACCTAATCTATCCAAACGAGACAAAGAGTTAAAGAAATAACCTTGGAAATAAAGTCGAATAATTTTCGGGCAATGGCAACTATAGCACGGGGGCACGAACATGGACGAAGCGACGTTCGGCGAGGGGGGGAGCTACATTCCACGTATTGAACAGATGCGCGCGCAGCCGAAACCCGCAGAGCTGAGCGCGCGCGCCGAACGAGAAAGATGAAGACTGCCGTCTATTATTGGCTGCGGGATACAGACTCGCTCCCTCCTCGTCTCTCCCTTTTTCTCTCCCCTAGCCCTCTGCCACGTACGTGCGCTTCTATCTATCCGTCTCCCTCGCGCGCGCTGGCTTCCTCTGCTTTTCCGTCTTCTTTCTCCCTGCGCACACTTGGCCGCACGTATACACATGGACGCTGACGAGAATTGACCGGACTGGATTCAACGCCGGGGACTACTCTGCAATTGCATTAGTCCAAACTCCCCGGCGTTTGTTTTTTCTCTCTAGCACAGTGAATCCAGCTCGCGCGCGGCCTCATGGAAATTGCCTTATTACCGCCACGGGGAGAGAGTTACGGGGGGCGGGGGCCAGTAGACTGGCTTTCGATGCTAATTTTCCTGCACCCGCGGGTCCGATGCGCCGCGCGTCTGTCTTTCTCCTTCTTTTCACTTTACGACGTTTATGCGCAATGCGATGCCGATAAAGCCTCGTTATCGGCAGGCTCGGACGTCTTATTTACCCGAGCCCGGCGGAGTCGAAGCATTAACTTGCTTGATGGCACAATCAAATTCATTTGGCTTCACTTCATTATTGTGCGAGCGCCGGATTTATGTAGGCGATTTTCGTCAACATAAAATTTTTACTGCCGCCAGAGAGAGCTCGTGTATATGTATACGCGGCACACGCACGTGTAAAACGCGCGCAGGGAAGTGGCTTTTTAAATGCCACGAGGAGACGTAATGCGATGCTTAATAGACTGTTTTCACACAATTGAATCTGTTTTGAGATAAGGATTACAGCGCTTCTTCCAGTTAAAAAAATAATATTGTTGATAATTACGGCGGTGTTAAGTGAATTTTACTACAGTGTTGCAGTTTGAAAATGTCTAATGAGTGTATGCTGAGATAATTTATACATGAAAATTTTTTTTTTTATTAAAATGTAAAAGCCGTACCCTTTTTTAATTGAAGAAGGAGCAAAAAGAATTAAGTTCACTTTTAAATTCTGTAGAAAAATTGACTACAATGCTACATAAATGATTATCTCTAAAGATAACATTTTTACATAATTAATATTTGAATAACATAGAATCGAAAATAACTTTGCAATATTGAATTTTTCAAAATATCGACTTTTCTTTCTGAAAAATAGTTTTTCAAAATAAAGTTAATATCCTGTCCTAAGTGCTTCGTATAAAACTAGTATATAATTTTTTTCAAATCATACAAGTTTATTTTTACTAAATTTTTTTACTTTTTACAAAGTTAGATTTTTAACTGTATATAAATACATTATTTTACCATGAAAAAATGTATTGGTGATTCACTATACTGAAAAAATATAGTAATAATTGTTTCGATTTAATTTCTCTTTAGATAAATATTATTAAAAAAATATGACAATAATTATTTATAATGTCTGAAGATATAAACAAAAATTTTAAAATTCGACTACTTTTAAACACTTTTATGATTATAACTAAACTCTATAATAATCTTTAAATTATTGAGTTTAACTACTTTTCAAGTGAAATTAAAAAAAAATATACAATATCTTTAATTTAAACTATAAATGTAAACTTTATTGCAGAAGCCTTATTATTAATCAATAACATAGTTCAAATTAACAAACACCGCTCGAAAACATTCCCAACTCCAACTAAACTAAGCGTTTTACGATAGACCCACACTCATCCCCAAAAAATCCTGCAGCCTTTAGCATCCTCAAAAAAACTCTTCCGGCCCATCCTCTAGGTACGGCGCGCACCTTTCTTTTATAACCCTTTCGCCGGCGTCGAGCCGTAAACGGCCGGGCTCGCCTTGAGCGAGCATAAACACGCGACTGCAACGCGACACTCGCAGGTCAAAGAAGCGAGCGGGGGCGCAATAAACCGATTTAAATGGCCCGGAATAGACGCTTCCCTCTCTTCCGCCGCGCGGGCCCAAAAAGGGGCCGCCCGCGGCGGTCACCCTTTTTTCCTGGCCCGAGTAAAAAAAGGGGTAAAGAAGCCCGTGTTTACAGTTATCTATGGCTTGCTGGCAAAAGGCCGCAAATCGCTGCTTGGACCTCGGGAAACCACGAAACTGGCAGGTGAGTGCCAGTCTCGAGCTGTCCAAGGTCTCGCGAGCACTTCGGCTCTTGGCTCAAGGTGAGCGCACCTCGTTCGCCTCAAGGTTTCCTCGGGAAGATCGACTGGCTCTCTCAACCCGTTCGCAAGCAGGTGAGTCGTTCGTTTTTCTCTTAAGACATATACATGCGAGATGGGATAAAAAAGGAGTGGCTTATTGCGTCATGCGCAAGCTCTTTGGTCCTTATATATGGAAAGCGATGACTGGGAGGCGAAAAAAAGAGCTCGTGGGTGGTGATAAATTTGTTGGTTGTAGACGTGGGCGTTATCTGCTAGCTTTCGAGTCGGGGGAACCGGTTTTTCGAATGATGCACACTCGGCGCTCATTGTTTTAAAGCGCAGATACTTTTCCGATGACGCTTCGCTCGAGTAGTTTCTGAAGATTAAAGGAAAGTTTGTGCTTCGGTCTAAGAAGCTTAAGTTAAAACGTAAATAAGTCATCATATTAAAAAATCGAAGATTAGCTCCAGAGATTTAATCTAAACCTTACACGTCAAGCCACAGTTAAACTCGCCTCTTAATTAATCCAAATCCAGCAGAAACGCCTCGATCGGCACGAAAAGCATCGCCGATAGCCAGACTCTTAAACCGCCTTGAAACCTACGTATAAACCAGCGACTTTGTTGCGTCATTTGCATCGTCCAGCTGCTCTTGCTCCCCTCCGTCCAACAAAATTGATCCGGTTCAAAATTTCGCCTCCAGCGCGACACAAATCAGCGAATTAACCAGTCGGCTCTTATTTCCCTTATCTCCTGCGCCATAGCGTCGTGTAGCTCGACTCGCCGCGTGGCGATTATCATGGGAATTTATTCGTGGGTATTATCGCGGCCGGCCCTTGGGTGGGCCCCGGCGCATAATTGCGCGCGAGAGCCGTCCCTCCTAACGCCGCGGCTCGGTTATCGCGCGGCTCGATCCGCGAGGAAGGAGGCAGGGCGTTGCGATACCGGGGTTGTATACTCGGGAGTTTATCGTTGACAGCGGGCTAATTTATCGGGCGCTGGGAGAGCGCGAGGGAAAACGATCGAGAGAGGGAATGTAAAATGTCGTTAGGGACGGAATTTACCGACTGAGATCTTGGCCCGAGATCGCGCCTCCTTAATTGAACGGATTTACTCTCTTTGCGGGAATGAGGGAGAAGGAAAAAGTTGGAAGCTTTGTGCGATGCCGTGCTGGGGTGGTACTTATATACCTATGCTTATTTTATTTTATTGCTCAGCAAGTGCCGAGGAGAGTTAGTTAGAGGTGGACGGGGGAGAGGAAAAACTGCGCGATTCGTTTGCACGTGTACAAAGGAGATGGTTTCTCTACGAGAGTGAAATGTTTATAGGTTGGCGTTGCGGCCAGTATTTTCAAGTGCTCGGAGTTTATATATCAGTGTATTTGTGTAACGTAAATATGGAAGGGCTGTTTATGCTGAGAGGATAGGAGTTCATTATTTGTGCATTAGTTTGGGTAACAAAAATTGATTTTTCATAATTAGAAATCAATACCCTCGAGCTTATGAGCAATAAAATATTTAGTCTTTTGGATTCGACATGAACATTTTTTCCGTGGAAACTCTAATAACTGGTCGTATCGAGAGTTACTTAAAATGAGATAGGATTTTATTTTATAAAAACGACAGAGACGATAAATATTTCAGTAAATTGGAAAAAAGTTTCAAAATGCAAAACAAATACTGCAAAGCTTATGAATATTTGATAAGAATAATAAAATGATACACTTGATTTCAAATGCAAAAATAGAACATATAAGCTTTAATATAATAAATAAATTGTATAAAAACAATATTTTCTTTTTGAAAATTTAATCCGTGTTTTTCAAAAATATTTTGATTATGTAAAAGAGAAAATAATTTAATATAGTTTAATACTATGATATTACTCGTTTTTAAAATAAAAGGGACAGGACTAACTTTAAATTAAAAATCATGTATTTCTTATTAAAAAATTTTTTTTTCATCAAAGTGTAAAATTATATCAATTTACCATAAATTCTGAATTGCATATTCTTTCTTGTTTTGCATAAAACATTCTAAAAAAATTAAAACTTAATCAGTGAAGATACACAAGACCAAAAATAGTATTTAATCCAAAAAATAATAGGATTATTGGTAAAAAACATTAGTTTGAATAGTCATAACATAAAAAATGAAAATAAGAAAAATATTTTAAATCTTTATTAATTAATGTTACTTAGAAAGATATAAATTTATGGTTAATAAATTTACTTATAAATTTTAGATAAGAAAAACTTAAATTTTTAAAAGCAAACATTATTATTAGTAGTTTCCAGCTTTTGGTTCACGTTCATCCGTACCACCTTAAATTTTAAAAATAACAATTTTTAAAATAACAAAGTTGAAACCAAATCCGTAATTCAAGTGACTCAAAGCAGAGCCAAAAATGAAAAAAAAACAGCTCCTAGAGGGAGCAGAAACTAAGGGAGGGTCGAGAATGTCTCCACTCTCACCCCGGAGGCGAAAGCACAGTGAGGCGAGAAAAAAAATAAGTCCAAGCCCCGCGTCTGGAAAAGCAAGGCCGAAACAAGCCCCCATCGTCTAAGGTGTGTATTCAGGAGGGTGCCTCGGGGGGTGGGTGTGGGTGATAGCAGCCAGCGTCGCAGTAGCGCGCGACACAACAAAAGTTCAATTTCGCGGAAACGACGAGGAAAATCTTTCCCGTATGTTTCGATTCCGAAAACGCGTGACGCACATATAAAAAAGGCCACAGCAAGATGGAGGAAAGCGGCCGAAACACAGAGGGGTGATCCGGGGGGAAAAAGTGTACATACACGCAGCGCCCCCCGAGTGATTTCAATCGGCCGTGTTGAATATTCGGATTGGTTTTCGAGCGCGCAGTTTCATATATACATGACGATGGGAGAGAGAGAGAGAGTGAGGACTTTGGCGCGTTTCCGCAGCGCGAATTCCAATCTGCGAAATTGAAAAAGCAGAGGCTGCGCCCGCGCTTGCATCTTTCGCTGTTATTTCCCGTGCGCCCCCGCCGGCTGCCTCTTTCCGGAATATGTATTCGATAATCGAAAAATTCCACTCGGCCCGCTCTCATGTGCTCTCTCCGTGTATATATGAAATATTTGGAAACGGTTATGATTCGGAGCTTTAGCCGGGATATTTTGCCGAAGCTCGGGGCTCCCGGAAATTCGAGTGGAAAAGGTACTTTTTTCTCTCCAATGTTTGCAGTAACAGCATTGATTTTTGGATCGATCGTTAATAATGATTTTGTTAATAAAAATATGGGAGCGGGTTCGACAAACCTTTTAAGGAAACATTTTCGGAGGCTGAAGCCGAAAAAAGGCGGTCGTAAATTATGAGATGCGCGCGGTACGCTTTGCATTGTGTATCGACCGGCTCTTGCATTTAAATTCGTGCTTTTTCTTATATGTTTATATGACGATACGGAAGCCTATATAAAAACAAATTTACGAACGAATATCCTGTAAAAAATACGACCGTAACGCATTTTTTTCAGACTCGTTTACCGGTTACTATATTTACTTTAATATCCGAGTGCGGGGAAAAGGGTTACATGTCGTACGCTAACCTTTAAAGTTTTCAGGGCCAAGGATTATGTACATTGGGCCATGTGAAAGCGAATTAATGCCATGTAACGTTTTTTATTTTGAGATTATACGGTTAAAATAAATAAAAGCGGTATATAAATTAAACTTGTTCACTTTTTCTTTCTTTTTTTTCATAACATCTTTTTTTAAACTTAATAAGCTGTTTTCTAATAATAAAAATACCTTGTGTATTTCATCCAAAAATTCATTTTGTAGTTATAATTAGGAATGATACTTCATCCTTAACACCTAAGGCGCTTAATTTTTTTCGGAAAAAATAAAAATAGCGTAGAAAGCATTTATTTTCGGTTCAAACCTAAGCGCAACTTGTCTCCAAAATATAGGATTAAACGAAGCAGCGGGAGGAGAGGACAACTTATCAGAAGGAAGGCTAAACAAATTCCGAAAATAACGACAAGTGACAATATGGCGGAGGAGCTTAAAAGCCAAGCCCCCGTCGCAACAGGCTAGACGTCGGAGCCGTCGTTGCATATATATACACACCCGCTCCGTTTGAGATAGAAACAGCAGCAGCCGCGGCAGACGATTTTAGTGCGCGCGCGGAGGTATAAGGGCCGGATGAGGGGGGGAGGGGGGGGGGGCGTCTGCGAATGTAGCCTTTTACGAAGCTCTATAGGTATACACAGAAACATCAGCTAAAGCCAGTGTAAACCCCGATGTACGTGGATTCGTCGCTATTTCCCAGATGCAACTCTCCTCTAGCCTATCTATACGTGTATATGTATGTGTGTACGAGTGTGTGTAAATATATATATATATTTACACACACTCGTACACACATACATATACACGTATAGATAGGCTAGAGGAGAGTTGCATCTGGGAAATAGCGACGAATCCACGTACATCGGGGTTTACACTGGCTTTAGCTGATGTTTCTGTGTATACCTATAGAGCTTCGTAAAAGGCTACATTCGCAGACGCCCCCCCCCCCTCCCCCCCTCATCCGGCCCTTATACCTCCGCGCGCGCACTAAAATCGTCTGCCGCGGCTGCTGCTGTTTCTATCTCAAACGGAGCGGGTGTGTATATATATGCAACGACGGCTCCGACGTCTAGCCTGTTGCGACGGGGGCTTGGCTTTTAAGCTCCTCCGCCATATTGTCACTTGTCGTTATTTTCGGAATTTGTTTAGCCTTCCTTCTGATAAGTTGTCCTCTCCTCCCGCTGCTTCGTTTAATCCTATATTTTGGAGACAAGTTGCGCTTAGGTTTGAACCGAAAATAAATGCTTTCTACGCTATTTTTATTTTTTCCGAAAAAAATTAAGCGCCTTAGGTGTTAAGGATGAAGTATCATTCCTAATTATAACTACAAAATGAATTTTTGGATGAAATACACAAGGTATTTTTATTATTAGAAAACAGCTTATTAAGTTTAAAAAAAGATGTTATGAAAAAAAAGAAAGAAAAAGTGAACAAGTTTAATTTATATACCGCTTTTATTTATTTTAACCGTATAATCTCAAAATAAAAAACGTTACATGGCATTAATTCGCTTTCACATGGCCCAATGTACATAATCCTTGGCCCTGAAAACTTTAAAGGTTAGCGTACGACATGTAACCCTTTTCCCCGCACTCGGATATTAAAGTAAATATAGTAACCGGTAAACGAGTCTGAAAAAAATGCGTTACGGTCGTATTTTTTACAGGATATTCGTTCGTAAATTTGTTTTTATATAGGCTTCCGTATCGTCATATAAACATATAAGAAAAAGCACGAATTTAAATGCAAGAGCCGGTCGATACACAATGCAAAGCGTACCGCGCGCATCTCATAATTTACGACCGCCTTTTTTCGGCTTCAGCCTCCGAAAATGTTTCCTTAAAAGGTTTGTCGAACCCGCTCCCATATTTTTATTAACAAAATCATTATTAACGATCGATCCAAAAATCAATGCTGTTACTGCAAACATTGGAGAGAAAAAAGTACCTTTTCCACTCGAATTTCCGGGAGCCCCGAGCTTCGGCAAAATATCCCGGCTAAAGCTCCGAATCATAACCGTTTCCAAATATTTCATATATACACGGAGAGAGCACATGAGAGCGGGCCGAGTGGAATTTTTCGATTATCGAATACATATTCCGGAAAGAGGCAGCCGGCGGGGGCGCACGGGAAATAACAGCGAAAGATGCAAGCGCGGGCGCAGCCTCTGCTTTTTCAATTTCGCAGATTGGAATTCGCGCTGCGGAAACGCGCCAAAGTCCTCACTCTCTCTCTCTCTCCCATCGTCATGTATATATGAAACTGCGCGCTCGAAAACCAATCCGAATATTCAACACGGCCGATTGAAATCACTCGGGGGGCGCTGCGTGTATGTACACTTTTTCCCCCCGGATCACCCCTCTGTGTTTCGGCCGCTTTCCTCCATCTTGCTGTGGCCTTTTTTATATGTGCGTCACGCGTTTTCGGAATCGAAACATACGGGAAAGATTTTCCTCGTCGTTTCCGCGAAATTGAACTTTTGTTGTGTCGCGCGCTACTGCGACGCTGGCTGCTATCACCCACACCCACCCCCCGAGGCACCCTCCTGAATACACACCTTAGACGATGGGGGCTTGTTTCGGCCTTGCTTTTCCAGACGCGGGGCTTGGACTTATTTTTTTTCTCGCCTCACTGTGCTTTCGCCTCCGGGGTGAGAGTGGAGACATTCTCGACCCTCCCTTAGTTTCTGCTCCCTCTAGGAGCTGTTTTTTTTTCATTTTTGGCTCTGCTTTGAGTCACTTGAATTACGGATTTGGTTTCAACTTTGTTATTTTAAAAATTGTTATTTTTAAAATTTAAGGTGGTACGGATGAACGTGAACCAAAAGCTGGAAACTACTAATAATAATGTTTGCTTTTAAAAATTTAAGTTTTTCTTATCTAAAATTTATAAGTAAATTTATTAACCATAAATTTATATCTTTCTAAGTAACATTAATTAATAAAGATTTAAAATATTTTTCTTATTTTCATTTTTTATGTTATGACTATTCAAACTAATGTTTTTTACCAATAATCCTATTATTTTTTGGATTAAATACTATTTTTGGTCTTGTGTATCTTCACTGATTAAGTTTTAATTTTTTTAGAATGTTTTATGCAAAACAAGAAAGAATATGCAATTCAGAATTTATGGTAAATTGATATAATTTTACACTTTGATGAAAAAAAAATTTTTTAATAAGAAATACATGATTTTTAATTTAAAGTTAGTCCTGTCCCTTTTATTTTAAAAACGAGTAATATCATAGTATTAAACTATATTAAATTATTTTCTCTTTTACATAATCAAAATATTTTTGAAAAACACGGATTAAATTTTCAAAAAGAAAATATTGTTTTTATACAATTTATTTATTATATTAAAGCTTATATGTTCTATTTTTGCATTTGAAATCAAGTGTATCATTTTATTATTCTTATCAAATATTCATAAGCTTTGCAGTATTTGTTTTGCATTTTGAAACTTTTTTCCAATTTACTGAAATATTTATCGTCTCTGTCGTTTTTATAAAATAAAATCCTATCTCATTTTAAGTAACTCTCGATACGACCAGTTATTAGAGTTTCCACGGAAAAAATGTTCATGTCGAATCCAAAAGACTAAATATTTTATTGCTCATAAGCTCGAGGGTATTGATTTCTAATTATGAAAAATCAATTTTTGTTACCCAAACTAATGCACAAATAATGAACTCCTATCCTCTCAGCATAAACAGCCCTTCCATATTTACGTTACACAAATACACTGATATATAAACTCCGAGCACTTGAAAATACTGGCCGCAACGCCAACCTATAAACATTTCACTCTCGTAGAGAAACCATCTCCTTTGTACACGTGCAAACGAATCGCGCAGTTTTTCCTCTCCCCCGTCCACCTCTAACTAACTCTCCTCGGCACTTGCTGAGCAATAAAATAAAATAAGCATAGGTATATAAGTACCACCCCAGCACGGCATCGCACAAAGCTTCCAACTTTTTCCTTCTCCCTCATTCCCGCAAAGAGAGTAAATCCGTTCAATTAAGGAGGCGCGATCTCGGGCCAAGATCTCAGTCGGTAAATTCCGTCCCTAACGACATTTTACATTCCCTCTCTCGATCGTTTTCCCTCGCGCTCTCCCAGCGCCCGATAAATTAGCCCGCTGTCAACGATAAACTCCCGAGTATACAACCCCGGTATCGCAACGCCCTGCCTCCTTCCTCGCGGATCGAGCCGCGCGATAACCGAGCCGCGGCGTTAGGAGGGACGGCTCTCGCGCGCAATTATGCGCCGGGGCCCACCCAAGGGCCGGCCGCGATAATACCCACGAATAAATTCCCATGATAATCGCCACGCGGCGAGTCGAGCTACACGACGCTATGGCGCAGGAGATAAGGGAAATAAGAGCCGACTGGTTAATTCGCTGATTTGTGTCGCGCTGGAGGCGAAATTTTGAACCGGATCAATTTTGTTGGACGGAGGGGAGCAAGAGCAGCTGGACGATGCAAATGACGCAACAAAGTCGCTGGTTTATACGTAGGTTTCAAGGCGGTTTAAGAGTCTGGCTATCGGCGATGCTTTTCGTGCCGATCGAGGCGTTTCTGCTGGATTTGGATTAATTAAGAGGCGAGTTTAACTGTGGCTTGACGTGTAAGGTTTAGATTAAATCTCTGGAGCTAATCTTCGATTTTTTAATATGATGACTTATTTACGTTTTAACTTAAGCTTCTTAGACCGAAGCACAAACTTTCCTTTAATCTTCAGAAACTACTCGAGCGAAGCGTCATCGGAAAAGTATCTGCGCTTTAAAACAATGAGCGCCGAGTGTGCATCATTCGAAAAACCGGTTCCCCCGACTCGAAAGCTAGCAGATAACGCCCACGTCTACAACCAACAAATTTATCACCACCCACGAGCTCTTTTTTTCGCCTCCCAGTCATCGCTTTCCATATATAAGGACCAAAGAGCTTGCGCATGACGCAATAAGCCACTCCTTTTTTATCCCATCTCGCATGTATATGTCTTAAGAGAAAAACGAACGACTCACCTGCTTGCGAACGGGTTGAGAGAGCCAGTCGATCTTCCCGAGGAAACCTTGAGGCGAACGAGGTGCGCTCACCTTGAGCCAAGAGCCGAAGTGCTCGCGAGACCTTGGACAGCTCGAGACTGGCACTCACCTGCCAGTTTCGTGGTTTCCCGAGGTCCAAGCAGCGATTTGCGGCCTTTTGCCAGCAAGCCATAGATAACTGTAAACACGGGCTTCTTTACCCCTTTTTTTACTCGGGCCAGGAAAAAAGGGTGACCGCCGCGGGCGGCCCCTTTTTGGGCCCGCGCGGCGGAAGAGAGGGAAGCGTCTATTCCGGGCCATTTAAATCGGTTTATTGCGCCCCCGCTCGCTTCTTTGACCTGCGAGTGTCGCGTTGCAGTCGCGTGTTTATGCTCGCTCAAGGCGAGCCCGGCCGTTTACGGCTCGACGCCGGCGAAAGGGTTATAAAAGAAAGGTGCGCGCCGTACCTAGAGGATGGGCCGGAAGAGTTTTTTTGAGGATGCTAAAGGCTGCAGGATTTTTTGGGGATGAGTGTGGGTCTATCGTAAAACGCTTAGTTTAGTTGGAGTTGGGAATGTTTTCGAGCGGTGTTTGTTAATTTGAACTATGTTATTGATTAATAATAAGGCTTCTGCAATAAAGTTTACATTTATAGTTTAAATTAAAGATATTGTATATTTTTTTTTAATTTCACTTGAAAAGTAGTTAAACTCAATAATTTAAAGATTATTATAGAGTTTAGTTATAATCATAAAAGTGTTTAAAAGTAGTCGAATTTTAAAATTTTTGTTTATATCTTCAGACATTATAAATAATTATTGTCATATTTTTTTAATAATATTTATCTAAAGAGAAATTAAATCGAAACAATTATTACTATATTTTTTCAGTATAGTGAATCACCAATACATTTTTTCATGGTAAAATAATGTATTTATATACAGTTAAAAATCTAACTTTGTAAAAAGTAAAAAAATTTAGTAAAAATAAACTTGTATGATTTGAAAAAAATTATATACTAGTTTTATACGAAGCACTTAGGACAGGATATTAACTTTATTTTGAAAAACTATTTTTCAGAAAGAAAAGTCGATATTTTGAAAAATTCAATATTGCAAAGTTATTTTCGATTCTATGTTATTCAAATATTAATTATGTAAAAATGTTATCTTTAGAGATAATCATTTATGTAGCATTGTAGTCAATTTTTCTACAGAATTTAAAAGTGAACTTAATTCTTTTTGCTCCTTCTTCAATTAAAAAAGGGTACGGCTTTTACATTTTAATAAAAAAAAAAATTTTCATGTATAAATTATCTCAGCATACACTCATTAGACATTTTCAAACTGCAACACTGTAGTAAAATTCACTTAACACCGCCGTAATTATCAACAATATTATTTTTTTAACTGGAAGAAGCGCTGTAATCCTTATCTCAAAACAGATTCAATTGTGTGAAAACAGTCTATTAAGCATCGCATTACGTCTCCTCGTGGCATTTAAAAAGCCACTTCCCTGCGCGCGTTTTACACGTGCGTGTGCCGCGTATACATATACACGAGCTCTCTCTGGCGGCAGTAAAAATTTTATGTTGACGAAAATCGCCTACATAAATCCGGCGCTCGCACAATAATGAAGTGAAGCCAAATGAATTTGATTGTGCCATCAAGCAAGTTAATGCTTCGACTCCGCCGGGCTCGGGTAAATAAGACGTCCGAGCCTGCCGATAACGAGGCTTTATCGGCATCGCATTGCGCATAAACGTCGTAAAGTGAAAAGAAGGAGAAAGACAGACGCGCGGCGCATCGGACCCGCGGGTGCAGGAAAATTAGCATCGAAAGCCAGTCTACTGGCCCCCGCCCCCCGTAACTCTCTCCCCGTGGCGGTAATAAGGCAATTTCCATGAGGCCGCGCGCGAGCTGGATTCACTGTGCTAGAGAGAAAAAACAAACGCCGGGGAGTTTGGACTAATGCAATTGCAGAGTAGTCCCCGGCGTTGAATCCAGTCCGGTCAATTCTCGTCAGCGTCCATGTGTATACGTGCGGCCAAGTGTGCGCAGGGAGAAAGAAGACGGAAAAGCAGAGGAAGCCAGCGCGCGCGAGGGAGACGGATAGATAGAAGCGCACGTACGTGGCAGAGGGCTAGGGGAGAGAAAAAGGGAGAGACGAGGAGGGAGCGAGTCTGTATCCCGCAGCCAATAATAGACGGCAGTCTTCATCTTTCTCGTTCGGCGCGCGCGCTCAGCTCTGCGGGTTTCGGCTGCGCGCGCATCTGTTCAATACGTGGAATGTAGCTCCCCCCCTCGCCGAACGTCGCTTCGTCCATGTTCGTGCCCCCGTGCTATAGTTGCCATTGCCCGAAAATTATTCGACTTTATTTCCAAGGTTATTTCTTTAACTCTTTGTCTCGTTTGGATAGATTAGGTACAAGCCGGGGACACCGGCGGAAATTTCATTTTCCGAGATAGAGGCGCAAGAAGGCCGAGAGCGAGATAATTTAGGTTTAAATTTTGCCGGGAATATAATTAAGTCAAGAGCGAGCGAGCTGAGCTCGAAACTTTTCATGCCTTTGATTAGCATAATTGTTGTTGTAGATATATACGGAAAATTCTTGGAATGCTAATGAAGAAAGAAGGTATTAAAAATTTTCTAAACTTTATTAAATACGTGACTTCAATTTTTTGATAAAGCTAGTGCGATTTCAAATTTGTTGAATTCAATATTATTAACGTGTGCAATACAAAATTTCTAAAATTCTTTTTTCTCATATAGATATGTTATTTTATTTTAAAAAAGTCAACAATTGAATTTTAAAAATTTCTTAAACCTTTTCGTTGAATGTAGATGCAACTGTTAATAAGCTATAAACTAATAATACAAATTTTAATCTGTTAACATTTTATTTTGCAGACTACAAATAAGTGCATAAAAAGCTACATTATTCCGCATTGTACAATCCAATTAATCGCAAGAAGCTCTGAAAAAAAAGAAGAAAAGAAAAACATGAGAATTCGGCATTAAGAGCCTCGGCTCGCTCGAGAATTTTCTGTATATTATGCAGATAGCATTCGCTATTTCAGCAATTTCCCGCCTCTCCTCATTCCGGCGGGCCTTTAACGCAGAGCCCCGTCGCATGTAGCCTGGCACATCGTCCGTCCGCCCCACAGCTCCGCCGAAACGCCGCAGTCGTTTCTGGGGAATGCATCTCATCAACCCCGCCCTCTCGCGCGCGAAACTTTCCACCTGGTCACCTCTCGCAAGCTTCTCTCTCTCTCTCTCTCTCTCTTCCTCCTCTTCCCCCCTTTCCTTTCCATTTTCGTCGTTGGCGCGCGAGCGCGCGATCCCTAGGAAATTCGCGCACGTACCATCGTGACGAGAGAGGAGGCGAGGCGAGTCTTACGAATGACGGCTTTATTTCGGATAACTCGGAGCGTTCTCGCGAAAATGCGGAAATATGTTTTTTTAACAAAGAGTAGGGAAGGCGGGCTTTTTGAAAGTATAATCTTGTTTGCGCGATTTTTCGAGGGCGCACCGGAGCCCGGGAAATCGCTCTTTTTTTCAAACTTGCTTTTTACAAGGTGAAAATCATTTTGCCTTTGTTTATTTGAAAAAATATTTTTTTACAAATACAAGAAATAGAGGTTTTTGTTTTAATTAAATTTATAATTTCTGGAGAATTTTTTAGAACAGAAAATTTAGTCCAAAGCAATTCTCTAAATACAGGGAGAAAATTTTTGGAAACTTTCGGTCAAGAAAAAGCATGAAAAATAAAACGCTTTTGGCTTTATCCCCCAAAAATCCAGCTCTCAATACAAAATTTCTTATAACACCAAAGCTATCTGCAACTCTCCCCCCGTCGGGCCCTCAGCGTTGCCAGAAAACTTTTTCCTCCGCCATAAAGTTGATTAGCTTGCGAAAGGTGAATTTAATAAATCGCGCTTGGTGATTTGTTCTCTATAGCTATAGCAGCAGCCAGGGCAGCTTGCGCCCACGCCCAGCCGCTCAACTTTATCGAATCGGATACGCCAATCTCGCTCTCGCAGCTTTAACTTTGGGGTAATGGGTGTATATAGAGGCCAGCCTTATACACACACGCGCGCGCGAGGGTAGCTTTCCTCGATATCGGGGGGCAAGGCGGCAGCAGCAGCAGCAGCGTCGGCGTATCACGATGGCATTAAAACTTTTCTCATCTTTGGCTAATCTTAAAAAATGGCAGTCAGCTGAGCTGCGCAGCCGTTCCGGCGACTTCCGCTGCATAACGCGAGGCTCCGCGCGCCCAGCCAGAGAGAAAAGGTAATTACGCCCTCCTTCTCGCTTGTTCTGCTACTCTAGGTATATATACACGCTCAGAGAGAGAGCAGGCAGTGTTCAACCCTATCTCCTCTCTCTCAGCGCTGCCTTATTATATTATTCTGCTTGCATGCGCTAGGGGAAGGCTGAAGCGGGCTCAAAGAAGCGAGATCCTCCTCTGCGAGAGGGAGGAAGAGACTCCCTTATATTCAAGCCGGAGCCTTGATGCGCCCTCGCGGTATACCTTGTTTCGCTCTATTCTTTCTCCTTTCTTATCTAGCGAGTATAGCCTTCGCCCCGGCCCCGGCCCTTACATAACCAGCCATCCGTCGACTGACGTCTTTTCAGAGCCCCTCGCCTCTCTCTCTATATATATCCTTGTATTTTGCTCTCTGAATGCGCTCGGCTACCAACGAGCTGATGCTTTCTACGAGCTTGCCGCCGCCGCCGCCGCGACCTCGACGATCTGCATTTTGATTGAGCTTCGGGGGCTGGAGGAGAGTAAAGGGAAAAAAGCCCGAGTGAGAGAGAGGAATATTGTATCGCTGATGATGTACGCCGATAACGATGCTTCGCTTAAAAGGTTTTTGCTTTCGGGCGGAAAAGGCTCCGGGAGATTTGCGAGCAAGGGATTTGTTCGCGTGGATGTTAGGAGTTTAGTCGGAGTTTCGGATTTTCCAGACTTTTTTCAGCGAGGAAGGTTCAAAGTGAAAATTTATTTATTTTTAAAATTTGTAATCAAGCATTAGTTTGGATCAAAACAATTATTGAGATTCAGCGAAATCTTTCATTAACTGATTTACAAAACCATAATGGCTGGTAACTATCCCAGCTCCTCTCTACAAAGCAATGATCGCTCCGCTATAAATTAACCACTTAAAAATCATCTCATCCCCAGACCGTCTGCCTGCACTTGACGCATTCCCCGCCGTTCATTGGCCGCTCGTTAAAAGCATCTCCGTCTTGCCTCCCAAGTCCTCGAGCTAAAAATCAATAAGCTCATTATTCCAAACTTGTTAACGAGACAAAAAAAAAAAAAAAAAAAAAAACGATCCACCCTCCCTTCCAGACACCAGCGCTCCCTCCAACGCGGAAAGAGAAAATACTGTCTCTCCTCGCGCGCGCCATAACTTTTTGTGGCTCAAGTGCTCTCCGCGTTCGTAAATCCCGATTTCCAGTCACGTTCCATAATTTCCCCCGAAAAGTTCCAGCCACGCACGGACTGACAAAGCGCCGAATATGACTCCCCGCTATTTTCTCTCTCTCTCTCTCTCTGCCTTTCTTCGCACTCTCTTTGCTCTCGCGCGCACAGACGTAGAGGAGGGCGACTCTCAAGTGCACGGGCTGATTATTCCCGACGCGATCATCAAAGCACGCGCCGCTCGGACTGCTGAGAGTCGCGCGCAGGCTTGAAATATTTCGAGAAACTTCTAGGAGGTCTTATCTGCCAGAGTCAATGCTCGATATTGTATATATGTGGGGCTGAGAGGGTCATCGTTGGGGCCGAGATAAAAATGAGTAATTTTAGAAAAATCGCTGCTTGCGTTTTTCGTGCTGGATCGATGGTGTGCTGAGTGCTTGTTGGAAAAAGTATTTTATGCTTGTTTATTTTAAGTGATGAGTGTAATAGTTACTTAAGATTTGCCGTATTTTCATGGAAAAATCACTCCTGAAAGCGAACGCGAGATAAAATTGTCGAGAAAACTTCCCTTTTAGGGAAGTAAAATTTTAATTTCAGAATTTTAACGTGTTTACACTAAATTTAATCAAGATTCAATAATAGTATACAGCTTTTTTAAAACAGAGTACATTACAATAAATATCAGCCTAATATCGGCGCATTCCACGCGAGCACAGTATGTAAATTTAATTAAATTTAATGAACATCCCGCGCAATTTCAACAAGTTTGAACAGTTTCCCAGCCGAGCCTTTTATTTCCCAGCGCACTTAGCATTCACACGCTTCTTCGGCAGAGCCAGGTAATACGAACCGTCAAATTAGCCGGCTAGAGTAAAAGGCATAAATAACGAGCTTTATCCATCTCCTCTCGCGAAAAGCGTGACGAAAAGCCATCCTCGCCAGATGCAAAATAACCGCCATTTTTCGGGTGGGCCTAAAACGAAATATCGCTTCCGCTGGGCAAACAAAAAAGGGAGCGTAATCCAGAACGGTATCGCGCGGCGGAATATGCAGGAGGCCGCCAAAGTACCCTTTAACACGGCTGGCAAGTTAGATCGCGAGAGCGGGGGGATATCGTTAAGCCTCCATTTTCTCCCTCTCTCCCTGGACTCAGGGCGCTTAATGCACGAGCGATAAGGCTCCGAAAGCCGCCGCTCGCGCGAAATTTACGTATATAGGTGCGCGCGCGCGCGCGGCGAATTATACAGATAGGCCGAGGACTCGGGGAATAATCGCCGGGTAAATGAGGCAATTACGCGGAGAGCGAGGAAAGTTGGAGGGAGCCGGGAAAAAGTTTAGATTGCGAGGATTAGCGAGCTCGCGCGCGAGTAAAGTTTGTAATCAAGTTGATTGCGATTTATTTACGCCAAAGACTCGCCGCTAGTCTGTTGCAAAATATTTATAAGATTAAAATTATTATTTTCCCCGATCGCTTCAATCCCCTGGAGTATCTCCCCGAACTATAAATAACGAACGCTTATATAAATTTTTCTCCCCGAAGAAAAATAATTCAGCCAAAAAAGCTTCCCATTCCGAGAAATCTCCAGCTATCCTCCTCTTCTCACAGTCGCGCCGTAGCCGATAACCGTCTATCTCTCTCCCTCGCTCTCTACGTGAGTCCGAGAACGAAAGTGGACTACACACGAGCGCTCGATGTATTTAAGAAGGGCCGAGAGCCGAAGGAGCTCGTGTATAGGGCGGGAAAAAAAGATAAAGGCGAGAGCTCGGACCGCTAAAAGGGTACATGCACGGAGAGGAGGGTAAGGCTCCCAATCGAGTCCTAATTAGCCGGTGCGCGAGGAACCGCCCCGAGAAGGGATATATTATTATATTATATGCGATCGGGACACGAACACGGCCGAGCGCTAATGCGCGCCTTTCGGATTCGAGGAGAAAAAAAATCCCCCAAGATTATCTTTCTCTCTCTCGTTTTTCTCTTTTTGGAATAATTAATGCTTCAATTATCGGCGGGACGCGTGTTTGGTTCTTTGGTAAGGGCTGCGGAGGCTAAATTATGGGCTCCGAGCTGTGGGTTGCTTACGCCTCGGGAACAAATGGTATTGTTTAATCTAGATAAAATGTCGGTCGGGCTATGGCCGATATGTGAAGGCTAATCGAGAAAGCTTATTTTTCGCTGTAATATATTTATATGGAGCAAATGTTTTTGGAGGATAAGTGCCTGAGTTGCTGACGATATGTTTTTCTTACATCGTTTTCGATAAGTTACTTTATTTTGCAGTGCTGAAATGTGCTTATCAATAGTTTTTTCACACAAAGAGATTATTTATATATATTTTTTAATGTCATTCAATTTTAAAAAATTATCATTTGAAAATCGTAAATATTAATCTTGATATTTTAAAGCTTTCTGCAATACTCTATTCGCATTATTAAATCTAAAAATATAAAAAACCAATATCAAAAAACTGTAAAGATAACATATGTAATTTACAAGAAAATGAAAATAAAATTCTAATTAACAGAAAGTAATATGAAGTGGCGTAAAGTTGGAACTATGGGGAAAATTAAAATCTATATATCAAAGCTCATTAATTCAGAAAAATTTTGTATAAAATATTAAATAATATTTAATTTGAAAAAACTCAATATTTATTGCAATACAACATTTTACCTTAACTGATAAGCTGAGACAAATGCAAACTTTTCTCGCGGTTCTATCTTTATATCCTTTTACTGGAACAATCAAAAGATCCTGAATAGGAATTTAATTAGTTTAACCTAATCACTGAAATTTTATTAGGTCCTAAGTAGATGCTAACATAAACCTAATTAACTGCTACTATTACAATAATAATAAGATAACCCATTATGACCTTACTTCATCCGATTTACTATTTATTTAATATTCGAAAATTTCATTTATAAAATTAATTCCTCTTTTCATAAAAAATCATTTAATCCTAATTCAACACAGAACACAGCTGCACTGTCTATCTCAACATTATTTACAAAATCTTCCAATCTATCTTCTCCCATCTCCACCCAAAAAAAGCGTCAAGCCTGAAAAAACTCATAAGCTAGGCCGAAAAAGAATCGGAACGCCCGAAAATCGATTGACGGCATTTTCATCGAGTCCTTGGCTGCCTCGAGACACAGCCTCAAAAGAGGAAGGGAGCGAGCTCGTTCGTTTGTTCAAGAGCACACGACCATTTTGTGCGCTGACTGACTCCCCTTCGACTTCTAAGCCGGAGAGCATCGGTATAATTCATTCCCGTGCAAGCAGCGCTCGCTCTGTCTCATGGGAACGTCGAAGGCCAGCCTGCGTAGGACGTGCCAATAGCGATGCCACTTCTTGACTCTTGTAATATTATTTTTTAAAACAACAAAGTTTGCCCTTAGAGATAAAAAGTTCGAGAGGGATGCTTACTGCTCGGGGTGAGAATAATTTTTTTTCTGACGCCTACGTGGGAACGGTGTTGCGGGTAAGAGGGAAGTTTGAAATTGAATATTTAGTCGGTACTTGGGATGAAAAAAGTCGTGGTGTCGTTATAAGTCTGTGGAAGTGTGATTATCTGTCATGGTTTGAGTGCTTGATGGCATTTAAAGGTCTATTAATATTTTTTAAAATATAATCTTAGAATAAGCCCCGAACGAAATATTCCAAATTAAATATAAATCATATAAAATAAATTCTACTAATAATTAAAAAATGTCTCCTTAAGTCTTTATAATAAATATTTTTAAAACGCATTAATTTATATATTTTAAATTATTTATGCGCTGAGAAAAATAGTATAACAAATATTATTATGTTGTGAAGAAAACATGTGACGTCTTTAAAATATAAAAAAAAATTACTAGGTTTTATAACAAACTTTACTATAATTATACTAAATTTTACTACAAAATAGTAAAATAGTACTATAATTACAGTAAATTTTACTATAAAACATGGTAATTTTTTATTCTTGAAGATGTAACAAGTTTCCTACACAACATAATAATATTTGTTATACTATTTTTCTCAGTGTGGTAATTAATAAAGAAATTCTAAAATATTGTCGATAAATGAAAGTATACAACAGTTTATTATTATTTCAAGTTGATGCTCCGGGAAATTTAATGTTCCCCTTTTTATGACTTATGACTACTTCAATTAAACATTATCATTGCACTTGGAAATAATATACTTACCAATGTGAATACATTCGCATTATTTCAATCTGAATCAATACTTACTTAACAAAAAAATCTAAATAATATTTTACATTCTAAAGCCGGCAAAAAAAATTCGCCCATCGTCTCCCGCTCTGAAACATCTTTCTAATTCTATTACGGGAAGTAAAAACGAATTTACTCCCGATCCTTCGGCGCTTTTTTCTCGCTCTCTCACCAACTACCGAGAAAAATTGGTAAAAATATCCGCGCACGCGCGCGCATCCAACGCGCAAAGGATGATCTTCTCCTGCCCTTGGCGTTTTTTAGCATGGGAATTGCGCTGGCGTAGCGTAAATATTTATACGCACGTACATCTCGAGGAGGCAGAACGAGCAAGAGGATCCGTCGCGTCATTCAGCGAGAGTCGACGCCCTGAGTGTGTGTCTCAGAGATATACAACGTGTGAAATTTTCTCACAGAAAGAGAGAGAGAGAGAGAGGGAGACGCCATCTTTTTTATCGCTCGCTCTGACTCGCTGATGAGCGAGAGCCCCGAGTCGTTTTGTAAACGAATGTTTTTTTCCTCGATCGTGCGATTTATTTTTAAATGTTTCTACGTTGCTCTGCTCGGTAGACTAAATAACAAACCGTTAATTAATTTTTTACAGTATCTTGTCACTCTCTGATGTTTTTATGTGACGCAGATAAATTTTAAAGAGAGCTAACAGGAAATTCTCAACTTTTAATAGTTTTTGGGAGAACGATAAATAAACCATAAATTAAACATTTTATAAGCATAAGTTTATTTACTTGAAAAAAAAATTATTTAAATGAAATGACGACTAGATAGTATATAGATAGAATTGTTTATTGCACAATTGAATAAAAATAGTATTCTCGCATCACAGTTCTTATAGATGACACTACAAAATTCAAAGCCATCAGTCAATTCACATTCATTTCAACCACCTCAGCAAACCAGAATAAACCCACCAGTAATTTTCCACGCGCAAGAAACACTCAAACCCCCGCTTATCAACAAACCGACATTAATCAACCTACAACCCGAGAGAGCCAGCAGCCGCTCTCCTTTCATCCGCATACCAAATCCACTTTACGACGATTTCCTTCGTCGCCGAGCCGTTACGCACGTGAGAAACGTTGTTTCTCTACCAGCACTGGTCAACCGGACACTCAATTGCACAATGCGCGCCGGCGGCTGGCCCCAAAACTGCCATGCGTTTTCGGCGCCCGTTCTAATTTCAGAAACACGCCGCGGCCTTTCTTCCGTTCTGCGGCTATTTTTTTTTTTTTTTTTTTCTTCAAGCTGACTGCCGACGGCGAGTTATAATTAAGCACGGCACGGCATCGCCATTTAGGTGCCGCAGTGACGCCATTCTCCGATTATTCTTGGGCGTTCGCCGACTCGGGCTCAAAGGCCTGCTTTGGCTGGATCGGATAGGTGAAATTCTGGCTTTTCGCGAAAGGAGCTTTCGCAGAATTTCGGGATATTTTGGTGACGTCCATGGCCGAATGGAATTATCTTAATCTGTAAGATATTGAAGGAATTGAGATATTTGGAGTGTGGAAAGGTAATATGAAGTTATATAGCAATTTATGTACAATTTTATCCAAACTTGTCGAACTGAGTTTATCGAAAATATGATTATTTTTTTATAAATTGAGAGTCGGATTGAAAAAGCAAACTTTTTATCTAATTTACGTAAAGATTACTTTAAAACACTTTTGTTTAAAATTACAAATTTTACAAATTTTATTTAAAACTTGTAATAATCTTTACAAATCGATTAAATAATAATTGCATAACAGTAACAAATTAAATCGGGTAAACTTTATTCCTTCACGTAAGCTCGGTCGAGCGAGCTTACCGTAAATACTGTTTTCTTTCTTTTATCTGAGAAGTTTTTACAGAGATATTACAAAGAACGGTAAAATTTTTCGTTATTATACCTGGCGGAAAGAAGGACCTGCTTCAAACTTTATAATCTTCTCAATTAAGTCTCGTAGCGTTTATCATTGACTCGGTTCAGCAAGTTTTTACTAAGCGGTGCTTCTTTGACAAGTGTCCAGCGATTATTCATGAAATTTTACTTTATCTTTCTCTTATGTAATGGAAACATCGATATGAATATGTTAATCACCGCAATGAATTCATGCATCGATGTAAAAAGAAGTATTAATGCTCGTTAGAAAATGTACGAACTCACGAATGATGTAATTCCGAGTCGAAAACACGTGCTTACGAACTTTTTGCAGTTGCAGGAATGTTTAAAAAACATGTTTTTCATAGATTATACACAACTTTCGCAAAAAATTTGATAAAAAAGTTCATTGACTAATTATCACGCTCATAAATTTGCCGTTTCGCAATCTCAACAAAAACACCATTTATAATTTGTTACTGTTTTAATCCTCCGCAAGCATACCACTTTGAAAAATAACCTATCATCTCACCCATTTCCTCAAACGAACACCTCGGCAAAAAACCTTGGAAAAACTAAAACCGAACCTCATCAAGCTCTCACCCATCCCACTATGCGGTAAGCCAAAGGGTTACACGAGAGCAGGTCCACTCTCATTCTTCCTGCCCGGGCCTCCCGCCCGAGTTTGGCATTCGAAATGCCGCAACGACTTTCCGAAGTAATATCGCCCAGCGGCGGATTAGCTCTCTCTGCGAAGGTCGCGAAGGGGTAAAGAAGAAGAAGGAAGACTGCGAGAGAGCCGGACCGTCGTTAACCCTTCTGCCGCGCCTTGCGTTTTATAGCTTTATAGTGCCCGGTCCCTTCTCTAGCTGACCGCCGACGGAAGCTCGCCCTTCGGGACTTCTTTAAGCGGCCCGGGCTGTATGCTCGGATGCGCGCAGACGTCTGCTGCATGTCTGCGAGCCTGGCTTCGTGGAAATATTTATTTTTTTCTTCCGCTGTCTTTAGCGAGGGTTTCGGGTTTAGCTTGAATTTTCTAAAATTAAGTATTTAGTTTGTTTTGTAAAAAAAGTGAAAGAGTTATGGGATGGAGTATTAAAAAAGTAATGTAAATTAAATTGGTTATTTGTTTTCTTACGCGCTACATTAATATTGCCATTTATCAAAATTATTTTACAATTTACACTTTGTAATATTGCTTATGACAGCAGAGTACACTTGTTTATTTTACTGGAACAAATTATTTAATAAATAACTCGAAAACATAAAGGCAACAATTAGCACAAAATACAAATATTTTTCATCACAATTGCAAGCTTTATTTACGCGACATTTAGAGAAAAAGCGAACCTTGAGAAACTGTCACACAATTGAAAATTCTTCACAATAAACGAAGCAATTCGCGCTCGGTGCGCTGAGTTACGCTGAGAGAAAAAACAAGCTCGTAAAATGTTTCAACCGAAGAGATAAAAGAAAAAAACAGCTTGCGCCGTCAACGAGAAGGCACACGGAAGTTGTCATTGAAGTGCCAATCAGTGCATTATTAAACGCGCGTTTTCCGTCCAAAGTAACGAGCGGCCAAGGCTTCTTGCTCGCGCACTCAATCATTTTGCTTCCTCGCTCGTAAAACAAAAGGCGTAAAAAAGTTGAAGAAAAGAGGACGCGAAATTATCGCGTAATACGCGCATTCCCGGCCGTACCGAGAAGCGCTCCTAAATCAGCGAGAAGTCGAAGAGCCGCATTTTTTCTCGAGCTGCCGAAGGACCGGCCGCAGCGCGGAAAGTCAGTTAAGTTCTCGCGTTTATCGCCTCTCCGTTTCCGCGCACGTGCGTAAGTACACACAAGTGTGCCACCTTGCTCGCAGCTATATATACAGAGGCGAGTATAGCGATACGTCTCTTAGGAGAGGCTGGCTGGCGCGAACTACCCCGCAAACTATAAAGTCCCGTTTTATCGCTCGTAAAGCCAATAAAGGCGGTCACGTTTGCCCTTCGCGCACAGGGCGCCTACGTCTGGCGGCCTTGATACGCGTATGAATATTCAAATGCGCGAAATCGTCGGGCGCCTATCGTCGAATTAGCGGCCCGACGGAAGGAAAAGCGTCGCTGTAAGCGCGTTTCGAGGATATAGATAGGTAGAGGCTGAATTTATGTGGGACGATAAATTATCGGTTGGGTATTATGAATTATCGGCGTGCCTTTAGGCGAGTGAACTTGCTTTTTTTACTGAGGAGTTTTACATTTTGCATTTTTGTCGGTGAGCTTTTGAGATATGCTTAATTTTAAGGCTGACGTTCACGCTGTCGGTTTTATTTATCGGTCCAATTTATAAAACCTGTTTGTCATAAATATTCTAAAGAATGTATTCGGTAATTGGTAAAATAATTGTTTTATTAATTAAAATAATATTTTTCTTTAGAAATCTTTCTCGAATAAAACGTAAACATCATTGAAATCTATCATTCAATAATTTCCAAGTGCTTTTATTCCATCTGAAAGCCACGAAATTCAGCAAAAAAATTCTATCTACATAGCGAGAGGAAAGACTGTCCATAAATTCCCTTCTTCCCCGAAAAGCAGTAGCCTGAAATTTTCACGGCTGGGAAAATTCGTGAGCGCTCGCTCTCCTCTCTCAACCCTTTCAATCCTCCACGTGACCGGCTCTCCGTCTGGCTTCCACTCCGAACAGTAGGTCCTTTGTCCTTTTTCTTCCTCTCCCAGCATTACGTCGGCGGCGATTTTTTTTTCCTTGCTCTCCGACTGGCCCTTCCCGAAAAAGGAAGAAGGGAAAAAAAATTAACCCCTTTCCAGTCTCGGCCGCGACGCGAGAAGAAAGAAAGAGCGGTTTCTTTATGGCAGTCTTGCACGCGCGCGGCCCGGAATATTTATGAGCCTTCATGAAGCGAACACAGCCGCTGGAAGTCGCTGCTGCCCGATATATATTGCCGCAGCATGCAGGCCTCCTTCATCTCTCCCGTATCCCTTATTTTTTTTTCCTTCCTCTCCCTCTCGTCCACTCGAAACTCTCTCTCTCTCTCGGCCTTTATCTCTCTCTCTCTCTCGTTCTATCGGCGAGCGCCATTCCTGCGTGTTCCGCTCCGTGAAAGCGAGCTAAATGAGGCCCAGGAGGCGGCTGCGCCAGAGGGCGTGGATGCTGCGCGCGCCCGATCAATAATGCAGCTCGCCGAGGAATTTCGGTAATACACCTTGCGCGCGCGCCCGCGCGCTAAAGGCCGGCAAAAACTCGATCTTATACGCCGGTTAGATTGAAGCGCCGGAGAGCAAGCTCGTTAATTACCGGGACGGGAGAGCGAGGCCTGACTTTCACGAGGCCGATTAATCTATATAAGAATTGTAAATTACAGGAGGAGGCTTTTGTTCGACTGAGGCTTGATGAATTATTGTCGAGGCCCGAAGAGAGTTGATTTATTTTTAATTAAAACTGCCGGCTCGGCCTGCATATTAAATTGCTTGCGGCTTTTTTCGCTGGGGATATTGTGAGTCGGCTTGATGAACAGAAATTAAGTGCAATTATGCAACGGAGGATAATAAAACGCCGAGTGTTTTTGCGCCGAGATTACCAGTCGCGCGGCGCTTGATGCCCGGCAGAAAAGCCGCATGTAAATTAAGAAAATCCTCGCATTGTGTTATTCGCTTACTTAGAGCCGCAGATATCGAAGCGGCATTAAGAAGCGGTTTATACTGCAGCAGCGAGCGCCTCGTTTGTAAATTCGCAGAGTCCCAGCCGAACAAGTGAGATCTTTATGAGCATGCGGGACAATATTGTGCGCGGACGATGCACGCATATACGCGAGCTCGGGAGGGTCACGTACAAAGCCAATCTCCTCAAGCGGGATGACCTCCCATAAATTTCGCCGCGTCACAGAGCGAGAGAGCGGCAGCTATAGCTCGATTTAAATTTAGATTGCCGTATCCTGCCAATTTGGCGAAATCTTCGCGAGACCGGGATGGAAACTGATTTTTAAAGCCAGCGTCTGGGGCTTGCGGCCACTTTTATTTCGTTGGCTGTCTGGCTGGAAGGAGGGATTGAGCGCTGTTTTTATGTCAATTGATGGCTCATTGTTTGGGCTTGTTAAAGTAGCGAGTTGGAAATTAAGGAAATTATTAATTTCTTGAATTTGGCTTTAATGAAAACATTCTTACCTTGACGTTTTATTTACATGCAGAAGAGTTTTGAGATAAATACAACATAATTAGTGATGAAATATGCGTATGTGTACTTTTAAAATGTAATTAAGAGTGTACAAATGATGTCTTTTAAAAGTTAATATATACTTTTGACTATTATGTTTTACATAAATTACATTTATGTAAACAGAACATAATATTTTTACGAGTTCAACCAACTCAAGGCATTCACATCCACGTAAAAAATCAACATTTTAAAAACTCGATCAAAATCTCAAAACTTACAACAACAAAACGACACTCCCGCTTCTGATATCAAACGGAGTATCTCGCGCCATCTAACGTACGACAGCGCGCGGCTCCGATAGACTCGCGCTTGAATATCCGTCGCTCTCATCGACATCTCCTCGCTCGAGACACCAACCAGCAAACCGTCATCTTCGCCTCCTCACCTGCCGATCGCATAAAATTTCCACTTGCAACTTGCGGCCGCGCTTTACGTCTCGATGAATGAACTGCGGCCTTGTGACCTGCGACAACGATTACGCCAGGTTAACGAGTCCTTTTACGATCTCTCTCTTTGTCGTGGCTGAGCTGTATTACATCTTTGTCGTGGGCAATAGTCATATTCTCCAAAGACGAGCTTTGGACGAGTGTAGTATAAAGCGACGGGCCGAAAAGTTCGCCGGGCGTGTATATAGCTGAAAGTCGTAATGCCGATGCGTTTACCTACCTAATTTCGAAGGCAGTAAAGACGTAATTCTTTTTATATGGCCGGCTGGAACGAGCCTGTTTAGAATAACGTTTTCATTTACTCTGGTTATTATGTAAGTAAGTGCCTGCTGATGAGCAGGTTTATTGACACGCCATTCACCAAGTCGAAACATCATGACGCTAATTTCAATAAGATTTATGCTGATGTTTGAAAACGACCAACGATTTGTGTTTAGGAACATTTGCCTGAGCTAGTAAGAGACTTTGAATTAGGTGCTATTATGTAACTAATTCTGTTTCGATATACGCGGCACGGCTCGCATTAAGCTTTTTACAACGTTGATGCAATTCAGCTGGATGTTTCATTATCGATACTCTGAGAAATACCGTTTTATTTAACGTAATTAAAAACTAATTTATGTACACTGTGCATATTTCAATTTGAATTCATTAATTCAGAAAAAAATCATTTTGTTTAGTCACCAAAGTAGATTTTTAAACTCTTTCTGCAAATATTATCTTAAATAGCAAGATAACCGAAATCACAATGAACTCTGTAAACATTGACCCCAAAGCCAAGTATGACAAACACACTTCCAAGAACCGCTTCCAGCTCACCCAGCGACCTTCCCATCGCTCGTCCATTCACATCGCGCTCATTAACCATGCATCTCACGCATGAAAATAAACTCGCGCCTATATCTCCCGAGCCCACGAGCCCGTCGGCCTACATACCAGAGCGCGAATCCATCCTTAGACAGGTGGGCCTTTGCAGCTGCGGTCAGTCCTGAATGAAAAGTACATAAACAGAGGCGTGCGTATAATGAGCCTGAGGGCTTGCTTCCGCGTGGCTCTCGCGAATCCTACAAAAACGTCGTAAAACAGTAGTGCGCGCGCGCGCCTCGTGCACTCGTCCCTAAGTCATCGCTCTCCCGGCCAAATAAAGCTAAACGTCCGCGCTCGCGCGCGCCCGTTTTATGAGCGCCAATAAACTTTTAAGTGTTAGTAAAACGAGGAGCCGCCGCCGGCCGACAAGCCGTAAAGCGCGTTCTAGTACCTCTTTCACCCTCTCTCTCTCTCTGTCTACCTGGTGCAGCCTACCTGGACTAGAGAGCGAGAGAGGGACACTTCGCACATGAATCATGCGCCTCCCGCGCTATATACGTACACATATCCAGAGCCGCGCGCGTCTATGTATGGACGGCTGGGATCAGTGTCAAGGTCGCGCCGGCTACTGTACGGTATTACGCAATGATCGTAAAAGGCGAACGTGCGGGCGCGCTTTCTGCACTCGCGCGCGCACAGCGCGTCTATAACCAAAGCCGTCGTCGTCTGGAGCAGCCCGCGCCTCGCGGGGAGGACATAAACTCGAGCGTCACGACTTTAATGCCATCGCGGAGCCTACGAGCAACCTCGGCTTTTCATGAATGGAGAGCCGCGAATTCGAGCGTTGCGGCTCTTTTTATGATGTTCGAAGGGCCTCTTTTTTTTACGCCGATTGGGATGGGATTTTTCGACTGCTGGGTAATTGATACGAGGATCAAAGTTTTTTGTTTGCCGGAGCGAGTTTCGGCTGTACGGGATTTTTACGACAACTTTTACCGCGGCTCCAGTAGTTTTTGCGTGTAGCTCGTTGGAAGCTGCGTATAATCGTTTGGCTGGGCGGCCTGGATGTAGGGAAACAAGCTGCGAGTAATAAAACTCACTGGCGTGTCCCTCTTGCGTTTGCGCTTTATTTGCTGTCGCCTCTTTTTACGATATGCCGGGACACTTGCCAGAACGACGAACTGCAATATGCACTTGTGTTTGATTATCTACTTATTATGTCTTCCCGGTTTCATCGTTATATTGTTTTAATGTTTCTTTTATTGAATGAGTAGTGATTTCTTTTTGCTTATCTGAATGCTGGAGCAGCCTTCGAGTCAAGTGTCTTAATTGCAAAACTGTACTTGATAAATCATCAGAATCAGTCTAAAAATACATGACCAACGCAGTGAACTTCTCAAGTTCACGTCCTCTTAATCTTATCAGACTGACACTACGAAATACATACTCTACCAACAAAAAAACTAGTCAAGTTGAATATCAAGACAGAACTCGCAGCAGAGTGCAAATAAAGTAAGCGAAATTCCACGTACAAATGACACTTAACGTAACCACAGTAACAACACCAGTAACCCAGTAGCCGGAAGCGGCTCGGAAAAGAAACTGGCTCGACTTGTAAAAAAGCAGCTCAAAACGCAAACCTCAGCATTTTAGCACAGAGAGAGAGAGAGAGAGAGAGAGAAGTGAATAATGGGTTTCGCGCTTGGAAGAGTCATTGTTCCGGAGTCGTGACGTAACGGGCCGCTCTACGTCAGATGTGTATAGAGAGAGAGGCGCGAGCGTGCGGGACCTGCCTCAATCCTCGCGGACGAGCATAAAGCGCGCGCCGGGGCAATATAAACGAACGTTTACAGGCTCGTTACATTTTTATGGGCTCGACGTCGGCGCTACTCTGTCTCTCTCTCTCTCTCTCTCTCTCGCGCGCGCGAGCCGCCATCAGAGGAACGTCGTAAACCATCGACTGACTCGTCTGCACGGGGCCCTATATACACTTGTGTGTGTGCGCGCGACGTTGGCCTTGCAACCCCTTTTCCGCGCGTCCATCGCCGTCCAGACGCGCGAGCAAGCAAGTGTCTGGTCTAGCTGTCTGGGCTCGTCGCTCTCTCTCTCCCTCTCTGACGTCACTCGCGGCGGTTACGCTAAAATACTTAAGTTACGTCACTTTATTGGCCGCGATCGTAAAATTTTTTACGTCCTCGACACCCCGCGTGTGCCGTTTCGCTGACGGTGTGCGTGCGCCTGCCTGCCTGCCTGCCTGCCTGCCTAGTGCGACGCCCTGCTCGGGATTTTTAATTTTACGAGTCGCCGTAAAGTCCATTCATCGTCGCGCGCCCAAGCGAATGACGTCGTACCGATTTGCATTCGATACCGCACGACGAGGCGCCGGCGTCGTCTTCCTCCCTCCCCCTCGCTCTCTCTCTCTCTCGCGCTCTGTTTATGTACCTGTTACCCGGACGTAAAACGTGTATAGTTTTTATGGACGCTCCACGGGAATACGGGTCAATGTTATAGGCCGTTGACCTTTTATAATCGTAAGCGTCCTCTTATTTCTACCCATTCGATTCAGAGGCTTGGAAATGAAGGATTTTCCGCGCTCTTTCCACCCGGCCCTCGCCGGCTTTTATTAAAAATTCTCGCCAACTGGAAAAAAGCTAATTCGAGAGACCGAAAAAATTTGCGCCGTAAAACCCGCCAAGAAAATGCTCTTCGCGGTAATACCAGCTCTCGGGGAAAAACTTATTACAAAACGTATTAAAAAAGTTCGGTTCGCCCCGGCGCTCTCGAAACTCTCTCCGGAGATTTTAGGCAGCCCCGAAAAAAAAAACGTAGCTCCCCGGGGCCGGCTCGCCCCGCCCCGGGAGCCATGTTTTCGAGGTCGCGCCCCCCTCGGCACCCGCCCCCTGCGAGGTCATTGGCTGGCCGCGCGCGGCCATTACCGCAGCTCATTATGCAAACTATGCTCGGAATCCATGATGGCCGCCCGGCCGGCCGACCAATCGCCGTTAGGGCGGCCATGAGCCGTCCGGCGCGCCGCCTGCCGGCGATCACCTCAACCCTCGGGTTTCGAGCGTCGCTCCACAGATGTCACCGCTGCTGCTGCCGCAAGCCAGCAGGGAGGACGAGCCGGCCGAGCGATCGATCCGTCGCTTCGCGTGCCTCGGGCCTTTTACGTTATTGTTTCTCTCTTTGAGAGAGCGGCCGATTTACGGGGTGATTTCTTGGCTGTTTTTTTTTCGTGATGCGGGAGGGAGAGGGAGAGCGGGTTGAGTGACTGACTGAGAGTTTTATTCAATTCGGCCAAGTGGGGAAGCCGCTAAATTAGGAGAATGAATGCCGATGACTTGTTTTCATGTCTAATTGTGGGCCGAGGGTGAATATTTTTCTTCGAGGGCTCGTAAAGGCGGACGGCGATTTTAATTTGTAAATGAAAAATGTTTCTCTGCTCGCTTTTACGTTCTCCATTTGGTATATCGATTATTAATGCCTTTGGAAATTACTTTTTTCTCCCGCGCTAAAGGCCGATAAAGCCGATGTTAAATTTTAATTTTTATGCCAAAAATACTCGTATTAAAATACATTTCTTATCGCTTAAGCGGCCCGGGGACTTCTGATTATTTTTATGATCGCTGAAATTTTTGCAAATCCAGCGCGTTCCGATGGTTAAATTCGCTTTTAAATACGACGGTATCCCTCGCGCAGTAAAGCCCCTTATTTCTTACCTCTCGTACGGAGCTTGATTTCAAAATTACTTTTTATATCCCTTACGCATAGGCCTTTGCTCTTTGCAGGCGCGCAGCTCGGAAAGGCCGGGGGATATAAGTGCAAGAAAGGCTTTTATTACTCAAGTTCAAAGTGTCTGGTTAGAGGCGAGAATTCGCGTGCTCCACCCACGAGCGATTTTACGGCCTCGCTCGTAGCTGTTTCTATCGCTGTTATATACATTCGATTATTGTTCTCATGAATATTTCATGGCCCCAGGAGGTTCGTATATCTTGGCAAAAGTAAAAGTTACGATTCGCGATTATCCGCCGCGAGCGCGAGGCGCGCCGAGAGACTAGGTCAGTATTAAAAATTGACTGGGAAGCGCGTGCGTGACGATTAAAATTACGTTTTATGGCATCGATTAAATCTCGCGCATAACCGTTAAATCGTTTCCCCCCCTCGTCTGACAGCCTGCTATAAGTAAAGAGCCTTCATTTAGCGCAAATTTCCTGAATGAATAAATTTTCCGGCGAATCACTCGAGTTTATATTGTTGAGGGAATTCTATTTGCCGGCGTTTGAATTGAACTTTTGCAAAGTGCTTGATTTATTTTGAAATTTTAATAATGGAATATAATCTTATATGGGAAATTAATTACACTTTTTGTACAGTTTTTAGTTTTGTTTAGTTATTAAAAATTACGCAATAGCAATTGTCCCTCGTTTTTAATATAACAATCCATAATTAGGGTGATAAACCACACGTGCTCATAATCTATTTACGTATCTTATTTGTAACATTATTTTTTACCTTATATATTATCAAAGCGAAGATAAAAGTTTACGTAAGAATTACTATGTTTTCTAGTAAATTGAAGTTAACTTTTTCTATGGAAAGATGATTTTAACTTCAACAATGTCTTGGCATTTGATAAATAGGAAATTTTTACATATTCTTAGATTTTAATAAGGCCCTAACTAAAGCTTAATCAATAAATTGTCATATTTTAATAATAGCGGATTTTAGTTATTCTATTTAAATTTCTATTCAGGTATCATTTCTTTCGTAAATTTTTATTGTAGGTTATAAAAAATAAAATAAATCTATACTGTTTTATTTACAGATAAGGTATCATTAAGAATCAAGGCTTATGTCATTATAACTATCGACATTTATGTTAAAAAAAGAAGATACAGTAGGTTGTGAAAAATTTATTTAAGAAATTCTTAAAAAGTACATTGTTTTAGTTTTGTAAAGGGCTAATATAGTATTGCAATACTTCATAAAATCAACAGCATTTATTTACAGCGTTTTATAAATCGCATCTTCCAAACATCGCGTTTCAAAGAGTATGCATTAAAACTCTGCATCCTCCACAATCTCCTCAGGTTAAAAACAAAAGAAGCAGCGCTCAGTCCCCCATCCTCCAGCAAGGATGATTTTTAGCGATAGACCAGGCACATGTACGCACGCAGTAATTTACAAAGTTCCTTCTTCTCCTTTTATCTCGTCTATCCTCCTGCCTCGAAAGTCGATATCCCCAATAGCCACACACACATAGCCACATCCTCCACCGCATACTCGACTCGCTCGCTCGTCCCTGCTTCTTTTCTTAAACTTTTCCTTTTTGTCTCGGCGAGCTATCTCTCCTCCAGGCTACCTATATACCCCCGGCAAAAAAGGATCGAAACCGAGAGACGCGCGCGCGCGCGCGCAGGCAGTTTACGAGCCTCCCTTATCCGGCAACGGCGACACGAGAGAAAACAGCCGAATCGCTATACGGTAGAAACGGTTTATCGCCGAGCGAGCGGATCCTCCTCCGGCTTAAGCCAGCTCGCCTTTCTTGAACTCGAATCCGGATAATTATATCCAGGGTTTTATTATATGCCGAGCCAGAGATACCAAGCGCCTTTTATTTTTTCCCTTCTCCCTCCGCTCTCTCTCTCTCTCTCGCCTGCATTATGGCCAGCGCGAAAAAGTTCGGGGAATACCTGCGGCCAATCCGCTCTCGCACCGATCCGCCAGCCTATGCCTGCGACTCTCTCTCGCTCGCTCGCTCGCACTACCTTCTTTTATTTTACCTGCACGCGTTCAGCTCGTTATTAAGTGCATCGCCTTTACATATACACACACGCCTGTGCTTCGCTGATACGATCTCGGACTGGCTCAAAGTTTATATAGGTATATACAGGCGCAAAAGTGAACAATGTCCCCGTGCACACGTATCCGCGCGTGAGTTTACGCTTACGACCCGATCTTAATGCACATCGCGCGGCCGGCTCTCTCTCTCTCTAATGGAATGAAAAGGGATTGCTGAGCAGTAGAAAAAGGAAGAGCCGCCGTCCGTTACCCGCCGACGGAAAAGTCTTTTTATACCGCCGGACTCTATTCCCCCTGTCGCTTTCTTATCGGCGAATCTAGCCGCGGAGGGATCGTACATTTGCGTACTTTTACTCGGCTTTTTGCCGCAATAATCGCGCTGGATAAATATTTCTAAATTGAAAGCGCGCTCGCCGGGGTTTATCCCTTTTTTCCCCGCGCGAGAAACTCGAGAGCGGCTTTACGTAAGAGCGAGTGCGATTCCGAGCTGTAAATTTAGCTTTATCAAACGCGAATAAACTTGGCGTTTTATTATTTTCATCGGCGCTCGAATGACACGGGAGTGTGTAAGGATCGGAGAAAATGTTTTCTTTCTAGCAAGCAGTTTTTTAATGGACAAGAAGCGAGACTGTCAAATCTCGCGTGTTGAAGCGAGGCATCTTGCAATGCTAATTTATTCGCGATTCGAATAAATAAATTGAGCCTGAAACGTTTTATTAGGATAATGTTGCTGGTATCGATAGCGATTAATGACGAAAGATGATTATGTTTTCTTCTGCCGGCGAGGCACTCCGCCTTGCAAATTCTTCTCAAGACTTTTTTGTTGCCGGTAACGAGGAAAATTCATAGACGTTTTTTCCTAATTAATAAAGTCGATGCTGGCATAATATCCTTGGCAACGAGACTTTTTATTGCCATCGCCGTTTCTGCTGACTCTAAAAACAATGATATAAGCAAAGAAAGTTGATTTCCTCACGTCCGAAGCTACTTGATCATCGAGCAAGTTATTTTCATCCGATAGAATCGAAGGTATTAATCAGGCAGCTTGATCCAAAGCATAAGCTCGCAGTTAAAAAGCCTTTACAATGAACATTACAGCCAGAAGCCTTTTTCCGGCCGCTCTCCAGCCACTAACAAGGCTTATTTACAGAAGTTTTATTGCCAGCGAAGCTACCACATCGCAGCCTCTCGTAGCGATTAAAAACGTATATCTCCCCGACATAAAGCCCGCCATCCAAAGCCACATTAAGGCACGTATCCCCCGTCCACTCAAGAGCCGCAGCAGCATCAAACACTCCATACGTCGAATCCGAGAGAGTCAAAGGATGTCTGTGAAAGCTCGAGCGATAAGCATAAGGTTCGCGCAAGTTCACGCCCTGCTCTGGGCTTTTTCAGAGCCATATGGCGCGTCTGGATACTTACCTCGCGCGCGCGCGCGCACCATTTTTCCTTCTGCCCCTCGCTCGATAAAGCCAAAGGGGGCACACCTACTGTGCATTCGCCGGGACTGCAGGAGGCCAATCGAACGTCCTGGAAAAAAGCAATTTCGTGCCGGGCTCGAGGAAAATCGAGCCTTTTCCCCGGTGAGCTTGATTGGATCACCGCGAGGGAGTTTAATTACAGGATAGTGCGTTTCTGTTGTTGTATATGGTTTATATTAAGGAGGAGTATGGGATATGAACTATAGATGAAATTTACGAGTCCAATTTATTGCGCGGGCGTTTTTTCATTATGTACCGGCTCTGTTGAAGTTGATAGAAAATTATTACTTCTTGTCGGGCGAATTGCTTTTGTGTATTTACTCGGCCGCTCGTATAGGTGGCTCGAGGCCTTAAGGGTTTATTTTCATTGGGGTAATGATCATTCGAGGAGGCGCGCACTTCTCATCTTCTGGTTATTAAAAATAGTTTGGGCGTTTATAAACTAGAGCCTTGAAGGGGGTAATGCAGAGGATTAAGGAATATTACTTTTATTTTGGAAGCGAGAAATTTACTTTCGCGGAGAGCCGCTTAGCCGGCTTTTTTTCAACAATAAAGTAACAATTTTACGGGCTTAAGATTATTTTAAAATATCAGCGCGGACTTTTATCGCGCTTTATATTGAAATTTACTTCAATAAACGCGAATAAGATCCGTAATTTACATAACCAGATGAAAAGCCCGCATTAAAACAATTAGCCCCGCGCACCGACTAGTTTTATTAATCCAAGCCCGCCTCAAAAAAGCAATATCCCAGCTCGAAAAAAAACCCCATAAACACAGCATCGAAGCTCTAAAAAAATGCGCAGAGTGCAAAAGCCCATTACGGTACACGCGAAGGCATTGACCGTCGCATTCGGCGCATACGCATACATTACGCTCTTAGCGCTCGTCCCCGTGGTATTAAACGTCGCGCTGCGCGCGAAAATATCATTCCGCGCGTCCGATCAATCGCCCGTAATATTAGCGCCGCGACTTTAGCAGCGCGGCCCCGGCGCAATCGTTTTATTCCACTTTGAAGCATCAACTCGGTAATTTTACGAGGCCGTAAACAAGACTCGCGCCGCCGCGGCTATCGAGTTACGTGTCAACTGTCCCGGGGCTGCCGGAGCGCGCCTCTATTATACATCCCAGTCTCGGGAGATGCTAGTGGCTTGCTGAGTTAGGAGGGCCCTTTGGACTTGACCAAATTTTCGGCTCTCTCCCACGGGTTGCTTCTTCTTTCTAAGCTTGCTTGAGGCAGGATTGTAGGGAGATGTATGGGACGGGATTCGGTGATCCGTGAGGTCTAGTTTTTCAGAGGTTGCGGCGGGTTTAGGCTTGCGCGAGAGCGAGTTTCGAAAGTTTTCTCGTGTAAGCTTACCTGCAGGCTTGCACGCGGCACGATAGTACGTGGACTAATGTAGGCGTCTTTCTGGAAGGCTGAGAAAGTAGGAATTTTTCATTATGGCGCGGAAATTTATGGGTTTTACAGGTCGGGGAACTTGATATTTTGATGGCTGATGGGATTTCGGGTTGATCTTCGGGGGAATAATTTTATTTTCTCATTTTCATAAATCGCTGCGCGAGCTGGAATATTGTGATTTCGCATACTTACTCGGTTTTATTGCATAATTATTTCATACTTGTAATGAAGTACCAGTAAATGAAATAATAATAAATTCATAGAGTTATACGCGCAATTTTATTTCGACATAATTTTTACGCTTTACGATACCAATAACCATAATAAAATACAATCTAAATTAATATGCAATCGGGCGCATACTTGGTATGCACAAATTATCCCGCAGCAATACAACGCAATAAACCTTGGATCGTTAGAGCAAGCAATTAACATACATTAAAAATTCTAGCTATCGCCAGAGCAACCGAGTCAACATCGATAAAACGTCGCAACGCCCGACATATCCGTCATCCTAATAAGATCCAGAAAATCCCCCTTCATCCCTTTGATGTCATAAAGGCGCGCGGATTCAAAAGCCGCTCGCGCAGGGCGAGATTAAAGGCGCATCAACGGTCCGCTTCTCCGGGCTCTGTTTATATATATAAAATGAATTTCGCACGTGTTTAACGGCTGCGTAAAAGCAGCGAGTCCGGCTCTCCATCCACAGATACTACATCAGGCCCGTTTCGCTCGCTCAAAGTGAGCTTTTCGCTTGGAGGTATGCCGTCATTATCGTAACTTTGCCGGACGCGTAATGAGGATGCGGAGAGCGCAAGACTCGCAGAGAGAGCGAGCATAAGGAACGCACCGAGGCAGGGGGGAGTTTGAAGGAGCAGTTGCTGCGCTTTGTGGCCGATGCTATGGGCTATATTTTTATTTTTATTTGATTCTTGTTTACAATTTGTTTCGCTGCTTGTTCGAGTAAATATGTCCGGCTTTTTAGGGCCGGCTGGCAGAGTAATATTGACTAGTTTTACCTACAGCGGCATAGTGTTATCGGTTTTCGTTTTTTCGGAAATTTCAGTGTTTGAAGATTCTAAATTTTCATAAAGTCAGGAATGAATGCAAGTTGATTTGATAGGGAGTAAGAGTTGCGAAACATTGTGAGAACGTGCTTTTTGACCATATCACAAGAAAGGTTCGGATAAAAACTTCACAATACTTGCTGTACGGCATTCGAGTTATTTATACGCACACTCATGAGAGATAAAATTATTTCTCAGATTTTCAACACGAAGGTACCCGGAGCGTCGCTCTAGCAATAAAAACTCGGAGGAAGAGCGAGCAAAGTAATCTGATAAAAAGAAATACCGCTCTTATAAAAGCCCTAAATTCCCCGAAACAAGAGTTCGGCATAGTTTTTCATCAAGCAGGCAGCTCGGACTGTCGTGAGCGTAGAAAAAGGTCTTTGTCCAGAGAGAGAGTAAGCCCTGCGCGCACAATGGAACGCGAGAAAATTCGTTCTCTCAGGCCCGGCTTGCTTTCACCGGCTAATATTAAACTCTTTCCTCCATATTACAGGCTGGTTCGCTATCTCGCGCACGTAGCGCAATTATGAAAATTTCAAAATCCCTGTAACAAAGAGTATATAGTCGGCCGAGAAAAACGTGGACGAAATCGAGCCGCATTTTCATAAAATACACGCGTTCACATTCCTCTCGGAAAAAGCTTTCCTTCGCCGCTCTCTATATACCTAGAGGAGAGAGCGGCTGGCACACGTGAGAGCATTTTGATGGGGGGGCAGGCCCTCGGCGTGTAGGGGAGACGCGTTTCCGTTATACAGCGCTCTGCAGAGGGCTCCAGACACACATATACAGAGAGAGAGGACGAGTCGGGCGCGCGCTATCGATCGACGCCAGCCAGAGAGCGAGAGAGAGAGAGTACCTCGGGAGCGGGGTTTTCTCGCTGGGGGAGGGGACTAGGCGCTACGCCTCTGTGTGAGCGCGCGCGCGCTATCTCGAGGGTATATCTATAGCTGCTCTCGCTTTCCAGCCCAGGGGGAGAGCTTGCAGCGAGCTTACACACCAGGCCCTGGAATTTCCCCGTGGTGTGCTGCTCTGCCAGCGCCGCGAATTCGTCTCTCACTATATATATATACGTATAGCTATACACAGAGCGAGAGAGCTATAGGTAGGGTGAGCCAGTCGAAAAAGGGAGGCGCAAAATTCCAGCTCGAGCAAGTCGCCAGCTGCGCTCCGCACTCTAGAGCGCTTTTCCACGCTCTCTCAACCCTCCTCTTGCTCTCTCTCTCTCTCTCCCTCGCTTTTTTCTTCCTTCCTTTGCGCGCGCTAGCGCTTCTCCCTCGACTTTCACCATTTCCACGCTCGCGCGCATACACACTGGAGTCTGGCTCGATAATACGCTAGCTCTCTCTCTCTCTCTCTCTCTCCCTCGGCTTTCCCACTTCAGCTCGCTCTATACACCACCCCGAGCGCGTTTTCCAGAAGAGCAAGAGAGAGAGCGAGCTTCCCCCTTTCGAATGCCCAGGCTCTGGCCTGATGGCCGTAAGCTTTCCTGCCGGTAGAAAGCGGAGAGCCCCGGAGCTCTGGGAATGACGTTAACAATATATAGAAGTTCAGAAATATAAGTTGCGGAAAGTATGATGGGGCCGGAAGAGCCGAAACGTCCTATTGGATATCGGTTGGCAAAACTTTCGCCGCTGGAAAAACTGTCTCCTTCTTCTTTTCCGCTCGAATCTCGGCTATTATAGACTTGATTTCATTCTGGTATTAAGCTCCCTCGAAAGAAAGAAAATTAGTTATTTTCAAAATTTCAAACTTTTCTTAAACTTTTGACTTTCTTCTCCATAATTATAATGAATACCATGATAAAGATATCGATCGAATAAAAATTAGCATAATAAGCCTGCGCAGCCGATCGCGGCTTCTTCGGCTTTCAGAACTTTAATAAAATCGTTCAATAAAATGCCCGATATAAGCTCTATAAGAACCGTACTTTATCGTTTAATTAACTAAATGCCCGCACACTCCGAGAAAAATCCAGCCTGCTGAGTAAGAGATATTTTTTCTCTCTCGTACGCACAGCCTTGGGAAAAATTTTCAACCCTAATACCCTCATCTCATTACGCGGCCCCGCGCGACCACCCAAAATGCTCGGCTTGCATAAAGCAGTAATTTAAGCAGCCGTTTAAAAAGTATCCTCGCTTTGCGCTCGCAAAAATACAAGCGCACTCTCCTCGCTGAATAAAAGCCTGTAAACGCACCTATACGCACAGCCTCCTCGTCCATCCTTACCTCAGAGCCTCGGCCAAAAAGGAAAACACAACGGAGAAGCTTTAAAAGGAAGACGCGGCGCCTATATGGACTTGCACGCACACATATCGATGCATGAATAAAAAAGGCGACGCGCTGAATAAACATGCGGGCCGAGCTGCGCCTAGCTGCATTCAGGAGTTGATCCGACGCGTGGGTGTTCCCCCTACGCGCGCAAGTGTGGGTGTGTGTTAGGCCGTGCGTCGCCTTATTCGCAGCGCAAGGAGCCTTGCCTCGGGGGAGTCGCGCTCGCGCGAGGAATAATAGCGAAGGCGCACGGGATGGCTGCGTGTGTGTGGGTATATGAAGCTTTCGGTGGAATTCTGCGCTGATCTTAGGAATGAGAATCGATGGGTTGGTTTTTTCTTTTTTTCGGTGGGGGATCGCGTATGATTGCACGGCACTTTTTGGGATGAAGGAATCGGAAGGCGGGTTTTCGTTATTTAAGGGGGATCGGGGGGATAATATTGTCGGTTTTGGAAAATGCAGAGTATTTCGAGTGTACGTGATGTGCGTTTGGGATTGCAGCGTTCATTTCAGAGGGAGTTAGCTTTCGATTGCATTGGGTTTAGTGGGCTGGAATATTTATTGGAAAGATGTAGTAATATATACTTGAAAATACGTTAATTTTAGGTGACACTAGTTCGGTTTTTAGAAATAACTGCTTCAGTATTAAAAATATCTACTACAAGTACTTTTTCATTTTATACTTTCACATTTGAAATAAAAGGGTATTCATGCAGAGAAAACAAGCAATTTCGTGAGAAAGAACCGCTCTTAACAAACGTTCTCCACAATGAATTTTCATACTCCCAAAACCCAGCAAAATTCCTCCGCGCTCACGAATCCAATTTCTAGATTTTGCAACTTTAAAGACAGAAAATGACAAAAAAAGGTCTCTACTCCACAGACTTGCTCGCTCCTCCATCGCCATACACAGCATAGAAAGCGATTGCCAGCAAGAGAGAGTGAGAGACTCGAGGCGCTATATAGGGACCTTTGGAGCCGGCGTTCGCTTCGCTCCCTCGCAATTGCATTTCGCCGCCCTCCCTGACGATCCAATTTATACGGAAGATTATTCCGGGGCCGTCGCTGAGGGGCTGCCGGCAAATCGCGGCGGACCCTCGCTACGTGCCTAACCTCGCCGCGACTTGGCAGCTAGCTCTCCTACGCGTGTTATATACCTTGACTGACGTACACACATGGCGGCACACGCCTGTGTGTATATATATCTATACGCAGGATTTAGAGGGAAGCGGAAAAAGAAGAAGCGAAATCCTCGGCTTCCGGAGCGATCGGGCTCGTCTTCGCGCGATATTGCCCCGAGTTCCCCGGGCAAATCCGACAGAGACGCCTGCACGTACATATATATACACACAGCAGCCCTATATACATGTTTCTAGAGCCATCGCTCTCGCGTAAACACGTCGATCATCCAGCCCGGTAATGCGCGCGTTCCGCCCGTACTTAGAGCTACCGAGCAATTCTCCCTCCCGCTTTTTCTTATATATACACAGCCTCGTTCCTCACGGAATGTATATACACGCGGGGCGCAATTTACAAGGGAATTTTCGCGCATTGAATCCTCGGGGACGATTTTTCTCGGCGAAATTCCAGCGGAACTCGTCGTTGTCCGCTGATGCGCGGAGAGCCACGGAGAATCTGTTTGCCTCGGCAGATTTCTACTTCTTTGGCAAACTTTGCTTTGCCGGAGATCCCCCCTGAAGCGCGCTGGCAGAGAGGAAATTCTTCGAAAGCTCGTGGATAAGAGGAGAATGGATATATAGCGGCGTTCTGCGGTGTGTATCTTCGCTGAGTATATTTTGTTCGGTGAGCGAGCTCGGATGATCCGAGATTCCAGGGAAGTTGGCGTAATGTAAATCAGATTGGGTATACGAGGACAGATTTAAACTTTCACGATGGCTCGATTTCTCTCGGACAAAAGCCAACGAGGGGGAATCATCTTGTATTGTTCGAGGAAAATATTTGAAAAGTACTTTTCGATCTCTCCGGCTTCATGCGAACTTTGGTCTTTAGTTTTTTAATGGCTTTATTTATGGGTTTACACTGTGGAGGTTATTAAACTTAATAAATTTGAGAGAACGCTTTTTTCGTTCGAGTCATTGAACGATCGAACGGGAACGGAGGATATATTAAAACGGAAAAAGTAAGTCGAGCGGCGCTGAAGGATCACAAAAGTCCTTTATTCGATGCGTTCTCTGCAATTTAGATTCAGTGAGGGAAAAGAAAATATATATAGCTTCTATCTACTGTGTACAGAGACCACGCGTCGTTGGCTCCGAAAAAGAAGAAAGTCAGTGAGTCTATATGTCTTTGAATCGGGGAATGTTCCGTTTGTAAATAATGCATATTTCCCATAAAAAAGGAAACCGATCAGCCGCTGGTGTAACCTAGACTTCTTTTGCTGCTGAATTTTTATGAACTTGATTCTCTAGATTTAGGTCGTAGTCATCTTCAATCATTCATAGTCTTTCTCTTAATATCAATGATGGATGGATATTTTGATTTTGTTTACAAATTTAATAGGCCATTTATGAAATCGCTACTACTTTAAAACACAGTTAAAATTAATAGTAAAAATCAATTTTTTTAATGTTCTATTCTATACTCAACCTGAAAAAAGTTCAGTGCTAAAGTAAACAAACATCTAAACTATTTATAAAAAGCGTCGTTCTATTTTTACCCCTACCATCAGAAAGTAGTAAACAATCGTTAATTCCGCGCGAAAAGGCCGCAAACAAAATCAATAAAGCAACCTACATTTTCGTCCTATATTCACGAGCGCGAAGAACAAATAGCGGAGGGCCGCGCGCGAGCGAAAGGATCGAAAGTAAATTGCACTTTATGACAATGCGAAATATCAGAAGCGGAAAGTAAGCGGCTCTCCGGGCGCGCGGGTATTTTACGAGAGTTCCAGCGACATAAACAAAGCGCGCCGCAAGACGCGGCCAATAAATCGAGCATACTCTCGCGCCGTAAGTTGTCTAGCTCTAGGAAATGGCCGCTTACCGACGCTCTCCACTTTCCCGTATACACATACCGCCGCGACCCCATCATTTTTCCTCTGCATATACACACGTGTACGCTCTGCCATCGATCGTACGCTATTTTTTTTTTTTTTTTAACTTATTGCGGAACGTTTTTTATTTGCTTTTTGATCGATACTTCCTTTTCAATGTTTGTTGTGCCTGACGTTAAATAATTTTTTTCGCACTTTATACGCCAAAGCTTGGAAAAGAAACTTGGTCGTTAAAGTAGGAAGAAACTACGATAAATTCACGCTAAATGAATAAAATATTTTTTTACTTCGTAGAAAGAATCTCCACGTAATTGCAGGCGCCCTCATCGAGCCGCTTGAATTTTTCATATTAAGACATTATCTCGAAATGTTAATGCGCATAATTCTGCCCCAACGTATTTTTAAACAGAAAAATTAATTAAAACCCGAGTTATCCCACGCATTTCATAATTAATCAAGATCGGCCGCTCGTAACTCCCCGACGATCCAGCATCGCCTTTCCGCCAAACTCTTAATCCCACGTTTTCGGCCGTGTCAAGCGAGCGTTAACCGCTTTTTTCTCCCATGCCAGTCTCAAATCACGATTTAGCGTCACGGCAATTTTTTGCACAATTCGAAACGAGTCCCGCAAAATGCAAGCGTCGCTCTTCATTATATATCGTCCTTATTATGCCCCGGCGTATATTTCGGACGCACTAGGCGGTTAGCCACCGCGCGACGTAAATTATTGCACGCGAACCGCAAGCAGAGAGCGAGCTTAAATTCGTTTTAACAGCCCCGTATAATCTGGACGTATAAATTTCGCTGCCGCCGCCGCCGTCGCCGTCGGGGCCCTTTTGCAGCTTTCCGTTTCTCCTTGCGCGTCCGCACCTTTCTTTGATTATTTCCTTCGCTTTTTATTGCCGCGCGCGACTGCATGGAAATTCTCCCGGCGCTGTAATGCTTATTTTTCGATAAATGCTAATGATTTGTGAAAAACGTTTTCCTCCTCGATTATACATGCTGCGCCCGATGTCTTTTCACAATATATAAAAAGGCGAAATGTCTTATTAAGACCGCAGACTCGAGTTAATTAATTAATAACAAAAAGAGGTGCGGAATATTTTAATTAAAGCTAGACGCAAGCGCGCGCGCGCGGACGGAAGAATAAAAAATCAAAGTCAAACAAATTACGTCCCGACGGCGTTTAATTTTGCGATTTTATTAGCAGGCAGCGAGTCGTTGTTGAAGCCTCGCTATTTTAGCCCGAACGCGCCGCGTAACTACCAGATATCCGCGCCTGTTTCTCCAGATATCGAAAGAAAGAATCTTGCTAATTAAAGTACTTAATCCAGCGACTTTATATACATTTAACCGAGTATTTTCGGGCTCTCCCGGCATTATTATAACCCTCCCGTCCAATTTTACCGTACGCCCTTTTTATTCTCATTCGGAATTCCGCCCGGCGAAACTATCAGCTCGGCAACATTATGGCAGCGAAGGCTTTTCTCTCTGTCTTATACCTCGGCGCGGCTATCTCCGCCATTTTTTTATTCCTCCAGGACACCGGTGCAACACTCGCGTATTATAAGCGGCGTTAAGCTCTCCCCGCGCGAGAGAGGCAATTTATTGCGCGGCCGCGCCTTTAGCCTTCGCAGCTCCCCCCGAGGAAAAGGAGAAAAATAATAACAAGTTGCGGGTATGCAAATAGCGAGCGCGCTGCGAGATTACTATTATTAACGGATTTTTCATCCGCGGCTCTCGATATGCAAATATTAAGCCGATCCCGCCTCTCGCCGCTATGGACGGGCCTTGCGTCCGAGAGAACAATGATCCGACGGGAAGCGCGCGGCGAGCCGTTTCTTTTTGTCTCGAGGCGTTTTTTTTGCTTCTCTTGCTTGTTTGTTTATTGCCGCATTGTTTGCGAGGTTCGCGAGCTGTTTTTAGCCTCGGATTTTTCTATTTTTACGGAAATTTACGGGGCGATATTTTTACCGGGGCTTTTACGATGATTTGTTAAGCGCGCCGCGTGATTAATAGTTTGCTTTAGTTTAATTTTACGAGGGAATAGATTTTGTATTTTAAGCGGCGCGTAAAGTTACACGGAGTAATTGAAATAACATCACGCGGCAAAAGTTTATCCCGAGTATCATCCTCGAAATTATCTCCCGCCCGAAAAAGCGAGTTCGTTCACCGCGATCTTATCGGATCTCCCGAAGTCATCTGAAGTTTCTCGAGATCTTCAAGCGCGTCACATTATTTTTTGTCCACCTTCTACCAACATATTCCTCGAAATCATAACAATATTCTCATCAACGTAAAAGCATTCCCACCGGCCGCCGACGTTAAACCCATTCAGCAGCATCGCCTCTAATTTCGACTTATCAGCATATTCCGGCCGCAAACAAAAGTAAGGTCTGAAACATCCTCGCAAACGGCGCTCTTGAAGAATTCGCAAAGCCATTTGACTCCCTCAGCGAGCCCTCAAAGAAAACACTTAAGCAGCGCACAGAAGCCACGCGCCTCGTTTTACGGCCCCATATCCACCGAAAGTTATACCCACGCACACAACTGGCCGTAAATCCGCGCCGGGGAAAAAGTCACCCGAACAAATCGCCCTTCACTTCACTTCACTTAATTTTAACTTCACTTTTCATAGCCGCGCTCGCGTCGAGCGACGGCACGCCGATTTCTTCTACTGAGCTTCGCTTTCTTGCGACTGCTGACGTTCGTCACGCACCGAAAAAGAAGCCCGCTCTTTTGGCGGGGGCCGTGTCTGCGTATGTGTGACGCAATCGCCTGCGAAATTGTGCGACGATTTTTTTCTTTTTGTTGGATGAATGAGAGTATGTGGAAGCTGAGCTGGATGCCCTCGCCGCCATCACGTAAGCCTGCCGTCGCCTCGTGGCATAGCCCGCGCCCCTCGATGCTGGCTCATGGACAAAATGAACGCGCCGGCTTGGTTTTGTCTGGAAGAATAAGAGAAAATTGTTAATGATGGTTGAAAGTTTTTTGTTGGGGTTTGATTTGGATGGGTTGAGTGATTGGGAGAAATTTAATTCAAGGATTTTTTGTGGTTATGAGAGGTTCTGCGGGTGGTTTTTATTTGAATTGTAGAATATTTGAAAAAAATAATGTTAAATTTGAGTTTTTTAATTTTTAAAACTATTAAATTTAGAAAACTTATGCAATTAAAAAATATTTTGAATATTCCGTAATGATCTTGAAGTTTGATTAGCTTTACGTGATACTTTATGCGTTTATTCACTTTTAGAATTTTTGCATCATACATTTGAGAGCTGATTTTTCTCGTTCAAGCTTAATTTATTATCAACTTACATGTGTTTACTAAATTCAAGCACAAGAGCCGTAGCAGTACTCTTAATTCCAAACAGCTCTTAGATTTCTCATAATTTAAGGTACTGAAAGATTTTTATTATACACAAAATATGCTTCTGAAAGCGATAAAGCACTTCCTGGTGCTATAATTATCTGGATTAAGTCTTTTTTACGAAAACAAACTAGTAGAGCAGCAATTTCGCTAGTCTTAAAAAAAAAGCTTACAACTTTCCAGGCTAAAATCCGCTTAGAAAACATCGCCGAAAAATGCACACTACAAAACAGTTTCGTGTGTCTTCAACCTCGTTAAGTTAGTCGTTTCAGCACAGTCAGAAGCCTCCGGGGAAAAAAGAGTTTACGAGTGTAATAACTCGACATGCTATTTCCACTTGTCTTGATGATTGAAAATTCGAAGCGTTTACGATCAAGCGCGGGCAACGTCATGATCGAATTCTTGCAAAGTGAGTAATAATCTGGTACAAGGCCCAAACCCGAATATCCACGTTGATGGTTTGTTTCCGTCATAAATTATATCTTCTTATTTTATACGTAAAAATTTTTGGCCCATTCATGCCTCGCTGTCTGAATAGTTTTACGTTTTCAGTCCCTTCTTTTATTCGAAATCTAATTTCTTTCTGACAATAAAATGCCTGTTCTTTCTAACATTTATGTGCATTTCACTAGCTTAGAATGAGATTTATTTTTAATTTTCGAATACTCAAAAATAGTTTAGTTCTAATTTTAATTCCGTTTCATTGGCAATCTATTTGACAGAAAATTAGTTTGAAAGGATATTACAACATCAACAAACAAATCCTTGAATTTATTTGACTAAAAAATTTATTTTCAAAAACAAAATTGAAAACTTATTAATTTATTACCTATAGCAACAATACAAAAACATTTGAAAAACCATCTTAACAACAATCCGACCTCTAATCATCAACCTTTGTCATCGAAAATCTCCGTCACGAACCTCGGCACTTTCATCAGCTTTCCCGAAACCTCGGCGCGAGCAACGAATATAACGACGGTCCGGTATTTTTAGAGCTTCCCCGAACGAAATAGACGTTCCCGAAGCCTTCGCCGGGAGAGATTCGACGGCGAGGAGGCCTCAACCCCTTGCCGCTATTTACAGCCGCTGTAAACCTCGAACTTTCACCCAACCCTTTTTTTTCTCTTCGCTTTTTGTCCTAGCGCGAGAGCGCGTGGAAAGAGCTAATCCGCACCTCGGGATGCACTTTCTCTCGGCATTCTTTCACGCATCGAGTCTTGCCCAAGAGAAAACGAGATATTTTTTTTCATTTCGAGGGAGATGGATATCTCTGGCGATGCGCGGAGCTTTTGGGCGTATGAACGACAGCTGCTGAATATTTTAGTGCAAGATGGAGAATCTTTGTGTTTTCTTTGCGCTGCGTGCAGGATTTTCTTTTTTTTTTAGGGGGGTATGAAAGAGCCTCGGGAAAAACGAGTCGAATAACAGGAAGAAATGTGAAGCTAACTGTAAATGCCGAGCGTGATGAGGAATGCATGTTTACTTTGAGGCGTGATTTGTAGTTGACGGCCGAGCAGTTGTTTCAATTAGTAAAGTAGTTTTAGTATTTCCTCTACTTGAAACTTGTTGTAAATATTTTATGGGATAGTTTAAGATTTTAATTTTTAATTAGTAAATATTAATAAAGTATAATTTAATTATGACCGGATAGATCAATAAAAGTAACACTTTTTCTTTTAATTTTTCAGATTGCCTAGAGGGAGCCGGGACGCTCGCTCCTCCAGATCCTGCATAGGTGAGTTTTACGATAGCTCGTAAACTGAAAGTTTTAAATTTCAAGCATTCTCTATTGCGATATCATTTTTATCACGCTCAAAAAAGCCCTTAAGAATCAGGAAAAAGATCGACGGAAAATAGAGAAAAATTCCTCATAATTCCTTATTAGTATTTTTCTCGGATTATCGGTGCCAAAGAATTCTTGCCGAGCGTCGGGCGCTGCTAAATTTTAAGCGACTCGAGATAAGGAAGAGCGAGCAGCAGCGTCTTTTAGTTTGCTCATTGCTGGAAACGAGGAAAAATTCCTGTAATTACGATGCCATTTTACTTATAAAGTTTTGAATTGATAGTGCAACTCGGCCATCGTTTAATTATAATCCGAGGACGATGATTATCGGATTTAAAATAGGTGCGCCTCTAAAATTCAATGCGAGAAATTCGATCGGCTGGGGAGGTATGCGCGCTCTCGAGGATTAAAATGCAAAAGACAATTTTTCGAGTTAATAAAAATCATTAAGGATTATGGCTGTAAAGTAGAGGCGCGCAGAGCACCGGTCGTGGCCACTTTGAGGATTTTTATGGATGCAATAAACACGAAATCAGGTGCAATAAAAAAAGATAATCGGGAGCGTAAAGCACAAAGAGCCGTCGGTGAAAATTATTACGTTTTTTTTTTTCAAGAATCTGTATTACGCGTTACTTTTAATGGGCAAATTTTAAATAAATCTTCTTCAAGATACTAAATCATGCATATTAGCATTTAAAATTTTCACTCTGAAATATGAGTTTCTTTTTTTCCCACTGCTGCATATTACATTACTGTGGTCGTATCTTATCTCTTTGAATTAAAGCGTTTTTTATATTCGAGGAAAAATTTTTTTTCAAGCACGCATTTTATCTAGACTTTTCAAATAAGAGCTATTATCAGAAAGTTTAAAAATTTAAAAGATAATTAAAATAATTTTAAGGAAATAGTAATAGGATAGCTTATAATAAAAGAGTAAAGCAATTTTTTAATATCAACAAAAATGTCAGTATATAAGAATTTTGAAATTAGAAAAACTATTTAATAAAAAAATCAAAAACGTTTGAAATTTAAAACTTATACAATGATAATTTAATATTGCAATAGTCCATAAAATTAAAATTAAAATTTTTCAACTAATTATTGTTATGAAAAGCAGCATAATACAGTAAGAAAAATAAAAAATATACAATTGAACGAGGTTAAAATAAGAAAAGTAGATTCTTGAGAGTAAAATAAAGGAGCAAGGTAGCGCAAAAAGCGCATCGTCCGTAACAAGTTCCATCCTGAAATTAGTTATTCCGAATTGAGAGGATCTGTGTGGCGGGCAGGAGGAGGAAGGTATCTCTCTGGAAATGCATTGTCATAATGAGGGGGGGTGCCGCTGGCTCGTTGTCGTGAGCTTTGTTCGCGGTTATCTCGGCTACTCGCGTACTGGCACTTATCTCCGCGTATTTGGACCCCGTCCCTCCTCGTTCCGAGGCGAATACCGAGGCAGACAGACAGCCGGAAAATAAAGAATAGAGGGAAAATGATCGGCACTCCGCGATGAAGAATGCCGCTGAGAATCCGGCGGCGTCCCCATGATGGCTGACTGCCTTACGCGGGGGCGAAGTCCCTGCCGCACCCCACCCATTTTCCACAGTCCCTCTCTCTCTCTCTCTCTCGCTCTTCCGACAAAAGCGATGCGCTCGCCGTGTCCTGAAGGACTCGAGAGTAAGAGAAAGAGCAAGAGAGAGAGAGAAGTGGCCTAGCCTGACCTGAGCCTGCGCGTGGCACGTGGCGGCCATGTTGCCTCGAGGGCTGGGCCACGCCGAAAGAGCCGGCAACTCATTGGACGGCGAGTCGCGAGAGACCTTGCGCTCACTCTCTCTCTCTCTCTCTCTCTCTCCTTCTGTCTTTCTCTCTGTCTGCTCTCTGCTCTGCTCGCGCGTCGGCTGCTATGTCTATCCCCGAGCCTTTCTCTTCTGCTATATCGACTCCCCGTCTCACCGCGTGCTGCTTCTCTCTCTCTCTCTCTCTTTCGATCTCTCTCCTTGGTCGAAAGGTAGATATAGGTGTGTACGTGTAAAGGTGTTTGTGTGTATGCATGCATTTGTATATATGTATATGTATGTGTATGTATGGTATGTGTGTGAGTTTGTGTGTATGTGTGTGAGTTTGTGTGTATGTGTGTGTGTGTGTGTGTGTGTATATGTGTGTATAGCGATATCGTCCTTGCCGGCGTTTGTATATAC
>UELX01000342.1:0-87363 GCA_900480035.1 Eupelmus urozonus | reverse complement strand
GATAGTGTATATGCACTAAATTTAATAGTATACATTTCACTAATTTCATTAGTGCACATGTCCCACTTTTTAAATTAATGTGTATTCACTAATTCATAGTGGAGCATTTTGGACTAGGTCATTTAGTGCATATACACTATTTTCTAGTGATTTTTCACTATTTCAACTTTAGAGAGTATTTTTTTTTAAACTAACAAAATATATTATATTCAATTGAATTTAATTTTACAATTATATTTTTCATAATAGTAACTAATGGAGTACAATTTTTAAACCAACCAAATATTATCCTCATAAAAAAAATTTGCATTTAAGGGTTTAGTTTTTTTCTTATTAGATTCATAAATTATCCCCCAACAAAACCGATGTCTCTCGAAATTGTGTAATCAATATCATTAAGACTTGGACCGCTTATATCAACAAAATTCGAGCCCTGATAAAACGTACCTATCAATTACACGGAAGGCGCATTATGTCAAAATTAATTGACTACACGACTTTAGCACGCGCAAAGCAATAAATCTCAGCGAGCCATGCCGAAGCACGCTCGCACAGGCCTGCAAAAAATCAAATTCAAAACCGCACTCATAGAAAAAAAAATGGAAATCGGCAATCGGCGTACACGTTTGCCGTGTCCATACAGCCAAAAGGTTACATAAATGTGTGCTAAAAACTGAATGCCAGAGGGAGAAATATATCTACTTACGCACGTAATATTGTTCCAAGAGTCGGCTGGCCGTGTGGCTGAAAAATTTTTAGCCGCTGCGTTGACGTAGGTTAGGCAAACGGAATAAATTATACTATATAGCGGGATATTCCGATAAAGGAGCTCCGATTTGAATTAACAAGGCGAGGAACTTTGTCTGGTTACAGACCAGGTAAAGGATTAAGAGAGGAATAAAGAGAAGAAGCGAGAGTGTATAAAAAAAATTAGCAGATTTCTAAACTACGATGCCTTCTAATCAAAAAGCCATTTAATATTTGTTGAAATGTCATTTTTCAATTCAATTTTCAGCGGTTAAATTTAAACAGAACAAAATTACAAGAGGTACGTATGTAGGTACATAAGGTTGAAATTGCCAAAGTGCACGAAACGTTGAAAGGAAAATATGCAGCGCGAGGGCAAAGAGAGAGAGAGAGAGAAAGGGTGACAGATAGCGTGCAAAGTATCCCACGACGATGCATATACACGCGAAATTAGCATACTAGAAGACGACGGCGACAAAAATTTTCGAGAGCGCGCGATCGCTGCTACAAGTTTCCGTGGGCGATCCGGATTATGTGTGCGTTCCTTCGTGTTCTCTTTCCTTCTCCCTCCTCCGTACAAACTAAATACTAGGCCCTTCTGGCTTTCTCATAGATGCACCTGACTTGCGTCTGCAGGTTGCTCAGCTCGCCCACATGATTGACACAAGTCCCACTGCTATGGTGTTTTCTTTTTTTTGGTCAAAGGTTACGTGGAAGTGTTAGATGTTGAATATCGTGCTTATTATTTCTAGCATACTTTTAATTTTCAATTTTGAAAAGTATTGCTTAACGTTAGTGTGAAATATTCTAACATTAGGTGATATATATTTACAAAAATCCTTGCTTATTATCAAGAATTGCATTAAGAGCATATAAAATGTTCTCGTGAGCGTAAATAATCAAAAATTAAAATTATCAAGTAACAAACGTTATAACGTTCAATTTACATACGAGACATTCTAAGCTCCGGCAAACACATTTTCGCAATACGTGCGTGCAAAGACTTACAAGTACGGCCTTGCCGATATATCGTCCTTAGTACCAAAGCGATACTGCGACACATACACGACGATTTTCTTTATTGGACTCTTGCATTGGCCGCACGAAGAACGAATTCCATTCTTTGAGAACCGATATACCTTAAGTGGTCGTACTTTCTTTTTAGACTTTAGGATGATATTGGAAATTCGAAATAATTTACGCAGCCGTTGTTGGAAACAAATCTCATAAAATTATTATTGTTTACTGGTTATACTTCTATATTTTGAATATCGATAAATTTCTAGTTTTAATTTCTTTTACTGAGATATTTCTATTTTCAATCTTATTTTTCACTATGTGCCAGTATAAATACTTTTTACTTTTAATCTTAAACTCAAAACTTATTCTTATTTTTTGTAGCACTGAGCTCAGTTGACCGTAGATAGAAGCTTGCTTGTCAGTCGCACAAGAGTCTTCGGTACAGTGAGATTTCTTCGGTTGCTACGCAATACAAAATTTTGTGAAAATTTTAATTAAGAAAACATAACATTTATTTAGTTTTTTTTATAAATTTCTATATATACGATATATGATAATTTTAATTAAAGAGAATAAAATTACATACAATATGTGTAGCTGATTTTTACTCGTTTCAATATATTTTTTAAAAGATTTTCAACTGTATAGTGCATCAGTATACTTTAAGATTATATTGTTGATAGTTGTGAAAATAAACTTTTATTCAAAAAACTATTCATGAATCAATGTAAAATGCTCAACGTATATAGAAAGATTAAGAACATTTTTGGTTGACCAAAACAAAAAGATTTTACTCAAAGAAAATAAATTTTCTCTATAATTTTTTCTTGGATATAAGATAATTAAATTGTGGAAAAGCCCTCATTAACTGTACCGAAGTAGATACATAGAGTATGGTCAGACAATTCGTTACAGTCTTAGCAGAATGAAAAAGGCATTAGTTTAATGCATATTAATCATGAGGCTGTCATCGACGTTTCCACCCTCTAATCCACTAATTCTCGTTTCTCTTTATCTCGAGTTCGCGTGCCGCGAACTCGCTATCGGGCCGAGTTCCGCTGCTTGCGCTTGGCGCGCGCAATGTTGAACCAGGAAAGGCTTTTACCGCGCTCGCGCGCGGATTCGCGATTAGGAAAAATTTCATAATGTTGCTTTAACTAGGTGGCGGCTACGGCAACACGAGATATATACACACAGAGCTGCGCGCGCGCGTGCGCGTTGCGCAATATGCGAGAGCGCGCGCGTGCACGACACGCCGGCTCTTTCCAGCTGATTTTTCTCGATAGCTCCTATGTACGATCTTACGACTATTTTTCGGATTTCTCTATGTACGTGCGCTTTCTTTTTGCGTTTCGCCTGGTATGCGACATTCTCGCGAGCAATCGTGTAATCGCCGTTAGTACTGCCTTTGCTGTTTACCTGGCTTTGTGCTGTGGGGGGCATTTTTCTTGCAGGGAAAGAACAATGATTTCAAACTTGATTTACGCTAAAAACTGCAAGAAATTTTAAGGTCTTGGAGCTTTTGCCGTATGTATCTAACCAGTCTTGAGCTAGCTCTTTCGATAAGATTCATTAGTCCATAATCATTGTTTAAGTTTTACAAAATATATAAATAAGCTAACTTAAATTACAGGAAAATTTTTTAAACAAAAATAGTGAATACCCTTTAAATTTCGTGCCTTTTTGCAGCAGTAAACTTTTTGTAATGAGTTCACAAGTATCGAAAAAACTTGATATTTTTACCTAAATTACACCATATAATTGGAAAAAATCATGTTATCCTTATTCAGGACAATCTGCTGAGATAAAAATAGCAAACTTCCTCGATATATGAAAAATCAATACAAAAAGTTCTTTGCTCGAAAAAGCCAACAAATCTAAAGTATAATTAATATATGAACCAAGTGAAAAACTAATATTATTCAAAAATTTTAATGTAGCACTAGTACATATTATTAAATAAAAAAAAACATTATTTAAACCCCAATTACATTTTTTATTTTTCGTCCAATTTTAATATTTGACAGTTCGTTTAACTCGATAAATATTTGTTTACAAAGTTAACTAAAATTAATAATTAACAAAAAGCAAATTCCATTAGTTCATTCTAATACGCTGTACATATATAAACAATTAGAACATATTGTTTACGAAATATAAACTTTGTTTGGTTAAATATAAACTACATTTTTGTTTTCCATTTGATTTATGTGTAGGCTCATTGTACTCGTTGAATATTTGCCTAAAAAGTTAAAAAAGTTTATATTTAAATAATATTTTGTTTTATTGCACGAGGTGCTATACTTCAACATTATGATTTTGTTTAAAAATTTTTCTATAGTATTATACAATGTGTACTTGTCATGGTCAAAAATTGTTTTAAATTTAAGAGATTTTTAAATGTTGTTTGCGTGTGTTTAACAGAATAGAAATTCAAATGATCGTAGTAAACCAAACCAAGTATTTCTTTATTTAGTAATGCTTTAAAAGCTTTTTAGTAAATATATTTTTATATTTTTTGGTAAATTTGATGTCTTGGCTCTCCTATAGTTTAATATAAATTTCAATATTTCTGTTGCAGCTATCTTGAAGTTTATGTATATAAGCATATAATCATTACGTAGTTATATTTTAGTAATCACGTGACTAAACTTAATATTATAAATAAATAATCTAAATATTATCAAAGTTAAATGAATCAGAAAAAATATATATCTAGAAAATTTTTTATTACACCAATCTATTCCATCTAATAAATAAATTTTGTCATTAGAATATAAAAAAAACTTTAACAAAGCAATTTTATAATATAGTACAGATCAATATCATCTATATACAGCCATAGCCTCCGTATTCCACGTATACTCAAAGAACACACATCTTTCCGAATAGGGTATACCTTTCATCTCCGCTCATGTCGCTCGACGCGCTCGCGGCTCGCAGGCTCGACTTATCTCTGCCCCCACCCGCGCTCTGGTCGTCGGCTCTGTCTCGAGCGCGGGAAGGGGGGAAGACCCCACCGGCGACGTTAGAACGGGCGTTAGAGCGAGGCCATTGGCTCCCGGCGCAGAGCCCGGCCAACCCCTTCGCTCACACTGCGGGGCGTAGCGTGCAGTGTCTAGGAAAAAGAGAGAGAGAGAGAGAACTGCTCTCTCTCTCTCACTCGCTGCAGCGGGGGATCCCCCCTACACTACTGAAAGTGCGACGACGCTCCAGAAAGATGCGTATTGATTCGCCAAGTACCTGAGGGGACTAATGCAACGGATATTTTTTACAATGGTGTATGCTCGCTGTTTCTCTTTGGGGCATCACATTTGGGGGTGGACGTCATTCTAGTTGCTTGGAGCTGAGGCTGGGAGGTTTGGAGATAATTTTTTATGAAAACAATTTATTTTTCGAAATAGTTTCTTCGTTTTATGGAATCGTAAAACTAGGCTAACATTATATTTGGTAGCTACCTGTCCCTATGTAATTATTTTGTTTAAGTGACATTCTTCATAAACGTACAGTATTAAGCCCACTTTTCAAAGTGTACTCTTATATACTGATTGTCTACTAATTTATATAAATGGACAATCTCACATCAAATACAGGTAATTCTACATTACATATTTTGGAAATTCCATATATGAATATATAGGCAGTTTCTTGTCCTACATGAATGATTATTACACTTAATATACATTGGCATATGCCCATCATAGAAATGGACAATGTTGCTCCAATAAGCCGTTTTCTATAACTATTTCATTTTAGTATATTCTTACTTACGAGTTTTTGACATGAAAATAACAGTTATATTAACCTCCGCTTCTCGTGCATAACACGAAAATTCATACATGCGTTACAAAAAATATAGTATGCACCATGGACGTGATAATTCTCTCTGCCGTAGTGTAATTTTAAAACACGTCTTTATTTTGTATTTGAATTTCTATGATATCTACTACAAAATGTCATGGCACAGGCTCTTTTTATTCTATAGTACAAAATATACTATTATTCACAACTCAACTATAATAGTCACTTTACAGATTTAAATAGCGAGCATAATAAGACATGATTCCCGCAAATGAGGAACTAAAGTATTTTATTCAGTGTATGGGTATGTAAAAGCATTCTACATCATTTGTATGTAAACATTTCTACCTTAAGTAAGCAATTTTAAAATGTTTTCAAAATGTCGAATCTTAGAGTCTAATTGATTGTTATGTCGAAAAATGACTATATCATTCCCCCAAAAGGTAATAGCAAAAATGTATGGAGAATAAAATATTCTAATTATTTTATTCAATTTTCAATAATTTTAATAACTTGAGTCATGAATAAAGTCCAAATATTTATGACTATATATAGGAACAAAGTTAATTTTTTCCTTGTAATATCATTTTTACTTTTTTATACATTTGACTGTTTTTTTACTTTCATATTCAGTAATAAATGCAAATAAATTATATTTTGAAATACTTTAAGATTTTTGCAATTAAATTGAGATTGAAAAAGATTTTAGTTATAAAATAAATCCTCTGCCCACTGCTTCACGAGTAAGTCTTTTGAATACTAAAGAACTGAAAGGCGTAAAAATAGTATATTAAGAAAATTTACAGAACCTTAGGCAAAAAAGTGTGAGCTGCAAGGAGGCCTACAAAAATAAGAAATTAAAGTAAGGAAAGCGAGTGAACGAAGGCGAAACAAAAAATAAGAACATAAAAAAAATATATAAGTCGAAGAGGAAATAAAAAAGAATGTCAGAAGCATATCAAAAAGTAAAAAAAAGCTTGTAGCACATCAAAATTTACTGTACTTTGAAAACTATAATTTTAGAGTTTGCATATCCAACTATAATTTTCTGTGTTTATAGCATCATATTTTTTTCTCTTGCTTTACATCTGCAAACCTTAAGTACACGCTTCAACCTCACGTACGATTTGATCTTCAAATAAAATCTGAAGCATCAAAAAAAGGATAAGACATAAATAAAGGAAATAACAGTATCGAGAGAAAACGAAAAGAAAAAACTCGATCGATAAATTCATCAATAAGATATTTTAATTTTAAATCGCGCTGCTCCGGACCCGCTCTACCGTCTAATCGTCAACGTAGAGCGATAAAAAAAAGGAGTTTTCGAAAGTCTTAAAGAGTCAGAAGAAGGCAGGGAGAGCGTGAAAAAAGGGCGCAGAAAAAAAGAAGAAGGCTACTCTACGCAGGCAGAAAAAAAGGGATCAAAAACCTGCGAGCGAGAGAGAGAGAGTGCGCGAGAAAGAGATAGAGCGAAAAAGCCAGCGAGTATACATAAAAGAAGAGCGAGCGAGAAGGAAAGAGTCAGATATATGGAGAGCAATGTGCAAGGAGGAATCGCGAAGAGAGTGCAGAGCGAAGCGGCCGAACGGGTCCCGAACCGGCAGCGCTCTCTCTCTCTCTTTCTCTCCTTCTCCCGTGTGTCTGCGGCGATCCAGCGAGCGCCTATGCTCTGAAGAGCGGGCGAGTGAGAGAGAAGGAGAGAGAGAAAGAGAGAGAGAGAGAGAGAGGACGAGGGCCCCTTGCGGCTGCTGCTCTCCTCTCTGGACCCAGCCTCAGCGCCGGTACGGACGGGGCCTCTGCCTCAGTCGTTCGCCGCCGTTCTCAAGAGCAAGGCCGTACTGCTAGCATTGCTGTATACTCGTAGTCGTCGCGCGACGATGCAGTTTGCTTTTTTTTCCGACTCTTCATTCATCTCGATTAATTTTCGCTGACTCTCGATGATGATCGCTGTAAGGATATTTAGTTGTATAGCGCGCGATACAATTTCGATGAATAAACTTTGGTGCGTATATAGTGTCCCGACTCAAGTACGGCAACACCTTCGAAGATGACAGTCGAGCAATTCGGAAAGTAATTTTGTGCCAGATTACGAAACTCGAGTACTCGTGTTAACGCTCCGAACGAACACAGCAGGAGGATACTTAAATTTTCAGTGCGTCCCGGCAAGTACGAGATAAAAAAGCGCCCAACAACGTGTATACTTGCAAGTGAACGTCAAGCGAGTGTATCGTCAGCTGCGGAGGGCAGTACTTATAAAAAATAAAAAACAAACTGTTGGTGCAATGGTCTCTCGGCGGTGGCTCTCGCGCTCTTATAGAGGAGAAATCGCGAGCGTAAAGTGCGCGACGCGTGTGGTCGAATCCGCGCTTGATGGATCGTCCCTCGGCCGCGATCGGACGAGTGCGCGCGGCTCTCTTGTACCTTCTCGTTGCGCGCTCGCGTATAGACAACGAGAGCGCGCCGAGGAGAACTCGATCATAAAAGATCGATCGTTCTCTCGCGCCTTTTTTTCCGCCCAGCCAGCCACGGCAACAAGCTCTCTTCTCTCCCGCTCGCAGGCGAGCAAAAGGAATTCCCTGGACGATGTAAAAGAAGCACTGACAGCGGACCGGCTAAAGAAGAGGCGCATTGGAATTCCAGCGACGGCGCGTACGATTCGCGCCTCGAGCGAGCGAAGGGACGTGACGAATATTTTGCAGCGCCGGCTACAACGTGACGAGCGTGTGACAATCGCCAGCTTCTTCTCCGCGCTTCTTGCCTTCGCCACGTGCGACCGATGGAAAAATGGAATTTCGCCTGTCCCCCGCTGCGAGGAGGACGTGGATCAAGCCAGCCGTGCTAAATGAGAGCCGGCGAGTGGCTCGATAAACAAACCGTATATACGCGCTAACGGGGCAGCAGCGAGCCTTGGCTCTGCCGAGATTGCAGGGAAAAAAAAAGGATGCATTCTTCCGTTTCTTATAAAAATGAAATATCGGTGCCGCGCGAAATTACAAACGGATCCTCGGCGGTACATTGCTAATAAATTGCCGCGGAGCGCTTCTCGAGAATTCAGGACGAAATAAATCGCTCGGACGGAGTTACGATCGGCGCTCTCCGCGCGCGCGCAGCGGAAAATCCGCCGAGAGCGCGCGAGCCTGCAATTACTCGCAGGATCATTGAATCCTGCGAGCGCGCTCGAGCGCAGAAGAAAAAAAAGAAGGCCGCTCGCGCGCTCGCGGAATTCTCGAGGAGAGGCTGCGGCGATCGCGAGGTGCAATTAAATATGTTAATGTTAAAAATCGATAAATCAACGGCGTATCTCCTCGGCCTCGGCGTGCAGAGGAAGCTGTCATAACGAGGCGTCGTCGTCTTTATAAAAGGTGGTAAAACTCGTAGGGCGTTAATGAAGATAGTGGCGGCTGCTGGCTCGAGCTCTCGAGGATATAGCGGAGACATCGACGGCTGCACAAGTGTACACCAGCGCGCCGCCTCCTCCACGCACCTGCCGGTAAGTTTTTCGATATGTATGCCAGTCGCCGGTGTGTGTTTCTTCCAGCGCATGGGAGAGAGAAAAGGAAAGAGACACGGTAAACATTTGCGTGTTTCTCTCAAGCTGAAATCAGAGAGAGAGAGCATGCGAGAGATTTATTTTGTTTAAGGATACGGCAAGAGTAGATTCCTCTTTCTTTCTCTCTTTTTTTGCTCAAGCATAGCGTTTGATACTGGTTTAACGAGTGCCGATGTAAATAGCTTTGGATTTTCCTTTTTTTTTCGTCGGTTCGATCGATTCTAGCCAAAGTCCACGCTGTAGAGTCGAGCGCGCACGCACGAGCGTGTGTCAATAGTTTGCTTTGATTTAAGCGCACTGTATATGGGCTGTTTATGCGGTGAAAGAGATAATTTAGAATCTGCTCGCTCTAGGCTTAGGTATCTCTAATTCTTTTATACGATTGACGTTTCTCTTAATAATAAATTTTTATAAACCTGTTTACGTTCTTTTTTTTATTACTCATTTTTTAACACAAGAATTTTATGGGTATTCTCTAGTAAGACTGCATTACAGAGGTAGGTTATCATAAATGGCTTTAAAATTATTTTATCATGTACAAAATTGTAAAAATAGAGTATGCGTATATTGATAACAACCAGACTAGACATTAGACGCGTATGGTTGAAAGGAATCCGATCTGATATTCTTAAAAGCATAGGCTACTTGCGTCACGAAATCATTTTTCTCAGCAAACTGATAATAATTTTGAATGTCATTAAGCAGGAAGGTGCTTCATTAAAATACGACTTTCTTATATATTATAATCGATCGGAGGCGTTAATGGATTCTGTACAGGCACGTACTGGTAGAGCTTCTCGTTCTCGTCTAGCACAGACAAGTTGGATATGATCAAAAATTCAAAATGCTATATTGACTGACGTTTCCTCTATCACCTATTTAAGTGTATATCAAGTTCATCGAAACTATCTAAGAGTGCGCCTTTTTTTCAATTCACATTCATGGGCATCACCTGTCATTCGCGTAGCTTTTGAAATTCATCCAGCAGAACTATAAAAGATATTCAGTAGGATTTTACAAATTTTACTTTTACTAGTTTAATATAAATATTTATTCTAGTAATACTCGCTATAATTCAGGTTTTAGTTGTTAAATATATGATGAAATAAACACATTAAAATAATTAAATACCATTGGTTTAAACATTCGACCAGTCTGTTTTAGAAAAAGGGCTTAGCATCCAAGCGATCTCATTCCGCGTCCCGAAGTCAGAAGCAGATATATATATTTCAATAGACCTTTTCCTCGGGTAAAAAATGTCGAGCTCGCAGACGATCAATCCCCCGTCCGAAAAAAAAGAAGCCGAAGAAAACGAACGCGAGCATGACAGGCTGGCCTCAAGCCGGCCTGCGCCTGTGTAATCCGAGGTATAGATGGCTAGAGCCGCGGCGGGGGACAAATAATGAAAAGTCGGCACTGGAATGATGCTCGACACCCACATGCGAGAGCGCGCCCACGTATAGATATAATGTACCTTTAGGACCTGTCGCGATCATTTGAGCACGACACAATGCTTCGCCGAGCTAAGCGCGCGATAAGTCTATAATGCGCGACTACGGCCTGACAGACTAAACCGGACTATTTTGAACTTGAACTTACGCTTCTTGCACTCGCGTTTCTCGACCCTTCCTTACTAAGATTATAACGTTTGCTTTATAAATTTCATTTTTTCACTTTTCTTCATTATTATTTTATTAAAATCTTGTAGCTACTTATAAATACATCAACTTCGGGCCAGAACAAGAAACTGTTTTACAATTAAAAAAATGTTTCATAAAGTCCCTTTTATTTTTCAAAATTTAATTTCAAGATAAAAGATTACAGTCACCGCGCTCAACAGCTTTCACGCTTGTACAAACACGCAATTACTTTCATAATTCATTCGGAGGATAAAAAAGAGAGTGAGTTGCGAGAGGAATGCTTTGAAAATTTGGCGCCCAAAGCTGCATCCCGCGTTCTCGTCTCCAGAGAAAAAAAAATTGCCAGAGGAATATATGAAATGCCTCGGACATGCTCGTATGCGTGTGCTGCGTCATTTTCGCGGCGTCGCCGACGCAATCACGCGAATTCATTACGGCACGCAGGCCGCTCTTGTAATAATATGCGCGAGAAATACAAACTCTCCGTTTTCACGCTTTCGTCCTATTAACTGCGCTCTGCTCCTTTTTCGTCTGCTCGTCGCCCCAGCTTCCTTTCGTGCCGCATCCTCTCCGTTTTTCGAAAAAACCTTTATTTTTAAGGACTTTTCAAGGGACGCGCACTTATGGGAATCGAAATATTTGCATAACAGCTGTGTGTCGTTGAGTACAGCGCGTAAAAGCGAAGAAACATAATCGGAAAATTTTTTCAGCTCATTATAGCGTTTAACTTTGATGATTTGTGCAAAATTGTATAAGGAGCACTCCGAAGTTTAGTACAAGCTCTTATCCTTAAGGTGATTATACATTGAGTAGAGGATAATTCCAGGCAACACAAGACACAAGGAGAGACGTGTACATCGCAGCGCATTTTAAAAGCAAATCCAAAGCATTCGAAACGTGTAGCTCGATTGGCTCTGACAAATCGATCCGCATGAACTCAGCGCGAAAGCCGACTCCTCCCTCGGATCCATCACATCAGCATCCATCCTTGGCGAGAAAGTCGACACGCAGCTGATCGCGAAACGCGTCCTCGAGTATCCTCCCATAAGTACATGTACACATAGTGCCTCTCCGAAGCATCTCTACGCTTGTGTAAGTGCCTACACGCTACTCTCTCTCTCTCTCTCTCTCTCTCTCTCTCTCTTTCCTTGGCACATAATCGCAGGGAGGAAAAGAAGATCTCGGCTGGTCCCCGGGCGGTATCGGGCAATTGCCAGACGTCGCGCGCCTAGTGTAATTCTTCCGGCCTTGCGGCCGAACGTGGGCTCTTTGCTCTCTCTCTCTGCACAATATGCCTGTGTAGCTTGAGGCGCGGAAAGGCAAACGCCGTGTAACGTTTTTGCCCGCTCGCTTGATTTCGTTTTAATTGAAAATCGCTGCCACGGAGCCCGGGCTCTTTCTCTAATTGCCCCGCTTATTGGGATGAGCGATTATGATGATTCGATGATTTTTCAGCGGGGCTGCTTTTTGCCTCCTCTCTAATTGCTAGCGCTGAATGCTAAATAAGCACTGTGAGAATTTAAAATAGCGTATCGATTTTTTTATTTGGAACACCTGATTTTGTTCTCTAGCAAACGTAGCTTTGAAAAATTTCACTTTTTAACTTTCTATACATAATGTTGTTCATGATGTGCAGCTGTATGTACATTGTTCGACGAGTTGACTTAATTTACAGATTGATGCGCATCGTAAAGAAGTACGATAAGTTATTGATATATCGCCCAGCAAACGGGTATGATAAATTGTCTCTTGGAATGGTGCACCGTCTGACGGTAAAAATAAAAATCCACGCTAATGATATCGTTTTACAATGGCAATATTAAGCGCGTATCAAAGGTGTTTCTCTGAGATTTTATTGTTTTTATTTATAGCGCTCTACGATTCCGCTAGACTTTGTTACGACATTGTAATTTTCGTATAATCGGCGTCGATTAAAAACAGCTACGTCTCAGTGCAATAAAAATGAGGACAAAAACATTGTAACGACGCAGAACCGCAAAAGTCCAAGGCTCTTCGCTCGTTTTTCCCCTCGACGGCAGCGATCTAGTGCGCAGAAAGGATCGAAGGAACGGCTAGTTTTCTATATATTGTTCTAAAGTATTCTTCGCACGTGCAAATTTTACGACTGCCATTCGTAGGAGCGCTTTTATTGGCCTGGCGTTTATTTTTTTCTTTTCGCGGATCCGACTCTTAAAGGTGCGTGCGCGGGCGCGCGAGAAGAAAATCTCAAGATAAAGGTGTCCGGCGAATATACAGACAGAGCGAGGCATTCCTAACGACGCTAATAAATAATGTATCAAGAGCAGCTGAAAATTATTTATTAGCATCCGCGCTGCAGCCGCGTTGATTTTCAAGAAGCAGTTGTAAATGCAAATTTGCTCGACGGGGGTGTTCCGTTATATATACTCAATTGCCTGGCTTCTGATGCAACATTGTCGATACCAGTGATCAGAAATATAATGCCAATTCGGTCGATCTGGCTGTGAAAAAATCTTTCTCTAATCTGCGCGCTCTTATCGGAGGCTTGGCCGATTTCCTTTTTCGTACGACTCCAATTAAGAAAAAAAGAGAGACCGCGACGCAGAGAAACATTGTTGCTGGGTATCGTTCGTTTACATCGCGGGACAATAACATTAGTTGATGCTCTACCGATCGAAGAGTTTACCGAGCTCATTTAAATTTAATTCGCGATTCCAAATACCTATGAATATATAACTGAGAACGAATCATTTTGCATCGATCGGAGTGATGTTTTTGCAGCTTAATCGCTTTGTCTTGTTATAAATTAAACATTAGGATTGTGCAATGTTTGAGAATTGTGAGATAAGATGATTTGTTAATTTTGCTTCGCTTTTTATGAGATTCTATTATCATAATTGCTTTTACGCGAAAATCAATTATCGCCATTAAGTTTTTGTGAAAAAATACGATGAAAAATAAGATTAATACTCTCTTAAAAAATGTGATTGTAAGAAAGTACAAAAGTTCTATTGTAAAAGTTATTCATGCAATTTTAATATTTATTAAATATTATTATATATATTATTATCCAATGCATCAAGAAAATCATTACAAAAAGAAAATCTTATATTAATTGTGTGTCAGCTGCACAATTTCTTAGTTTTCCGCTAAAAGTTATTTATTTATTACTTGTGTTTTTAAAATCCCGATTTGTATCTAGCTTATATCTAACTCAGTAGCGCACTGAAGTTATTTGCTCTTGTACCTTTTATATCACATATGACTTTTTTAAAAGCAATATTTAAAAAAAATATCGCTCATAACTGTTTAACACATTTACACTATGTTTACTTTGCACATCTTTTGCCAACTCTATATGTCCATTTTCTTTGATATATTTATTGCATAATTTTCTTAATAAAATTATATTAATCATTAATTACATGTTTATAAATAAATGAAAACTTTGTCTTTTTTATCAATCGAGCTAAAAAAATGTAATCGAGATTCCAGAAATTCTGAATAGTTTTCAGAAATCTCGACAATGAATTTCCGCAACTTTTATAACAATCAAACTCATTTATTATTATTTAATTAACGCGGAAAGCAATTGCTTCAGCTGCAGAGTCTTCGAGGAAAATCTCATCCACGCAGAGAAACCGATGACATTGCTCCGCATTCTCGCCGCAACTTTTACGACGCGAAATTATGAAGTTTTCTTATGAAAAGCCTTGTCGATGGCATCGCCACGATAGGCCGTTGCGCTAGCTCTCCGAGATGCTCGAGTTCCATCTGCAAGTAGTCGCCGCGGCGCTGCACAAAAGCCGCGCTCCGGGGGAATGAGAAAAAGATATTCCGCGGATAAGTGATTTCGCCTGCGCAGCGCGAGAGCAGGAATGCGCCGAATCGTAAAATTCTGGGATAATTGGACAGCCGGTATTTCGAGCCGCTGCCGCTCTCGTACAGCCGCCGATATCATCGCAAAATGCGCGGGCGAGGCTCTCCTTACGCACGCTCCTTCGACGGGCTTTTTATGGGCCGATGAAATTTTATTCAAAATTTGGGGAGTGGAGTTGGCGACGATTGAGGCTTTGTGCAGCTTTGTCAAGTGGCCAGATGATTTCGAATGCAGGAAAAATTTTTATCAATTATATAATTATCACATGGTGTTAATGAAGATTTCGATAAAATCATGTCTTTTACATTATTAGTATAGTCTTCGCACCGTTTAATCGTATCAATTGATCAGTGTCATCGCTTATTTGATTGTACGCTTTATGGAGTCGTTATGCAATCTTGAATTTTAACCAGCAAACGATTCTCAATGTGCGCCCTAAAAATCGGGCAGCGTGATATTTTAAGTATTAAGATTCTTTACTGATTAAATTTATATAAAACGAGCTCAGGCATATTAACGTTCCATTGTTTCCTTCTTTTTTTCTTCTCCTCTAACAAAAACTTAATCAAAACAAGAAAACTTTCTATAAATGTTACTCTTATCTAGTACATCTTAAAACTGTATATAGATATACATTATCCATTTAATTAAAAACTCTCTGTACCCCATTATAAAACCGACAGTTAATACCTATTATATTGATCTAGTAAATTAAAATCGTCCACCGCGAATTACACCTTAACCGTACTCGACTGCATTCAACTTTTCCGCAAACAACATAGTGATAATGTTTCCCTATCATTCGCTTTTTTTTCAATCTGCTTTAATATCACACGCACTCAGGAGAGATACGACAATGCAGTTTTAATTAACAATACGCGAAAAATCAAGCCTAGGTACACAAATATATATAATTTCCTGGATACGTAATAACCTTTTGTAGAAGCGACCGATGGAAATCGATAAAAAATAAATTAAACGTCAAAATAATAGGAAATCCGATTAGTCGATCAGACTTTCTTCTCTCTCCGCGCGCAAGCGGGGAAAGAATAAAAAGAGGCAACAAGACAGAGAGAACAACGAGTGTATCGGTCGATCGAAGCAAGAAGATCGAGAGGAACAACTATTCTACACGAAGTAAAAAGAAGGAAAAAAAATGCCTCGCGCTTGATTACAAGAGCGAGAAAGAGCGGAAAAAAGGTGAAGGAGAGAAAGAGAAGGCTAGCTCGCGCGATAGTGTAAAAAGCTTTTACTACTGTTTATAGTGCGGGCAGGACCTCTTTCTCTCTCTCTCTCTCTCTCTCTTCCAGGTTGGCTTGCGTCAGAGAGAAAGAGCGTCAGAAACTAGCCACAGCCCGGGCAGCTCTTATTGTGCTTCGTAATTGCTATAAATTGAACGTCCCGCGAGCGCAAGAGCCTAATGCCAAGCGGCGATCGGAATCTCGGCGCGCGCGTTTTTCTCCCTACCCATGGCAAAATGTAGTTGCACTGTAGGTATATACGTGTTTGTGTCTGCGCGTGTGTGTGTGTACGTGTATCTATATGTATATTCACGTCAGGCGGGCCCGATGATGACGGGCAGAATTTCGAGCTCTGGAATTCGCGTGCAATTAATTTTTTCTTGTCATTTGATTATTGACTCCTTGTTGCGCGCCCGCGCACGTTATTAATTAATATATTGATGTCGCGCGAGCGAGCGAGCCCGCCTGCAGTACGGATAGTTCGAGGCCCGGTTCTTTCGCTCCAGGAGTTTATAGATGCCCGAAGGCAACTGACGTTGCCACATAAAGGAGCTTGGAATTCGTATGATTGAAAATTTTGCGCGAAAATTATTTATACCGCTCGGCGCGATCGCGAGGAAAAGTGGGTGTGCGCTTATTGAATCGGCATGCGGAGCAAGGATATAAACGTTTTTCTCCGCCGCTCAAGAAAATTCCTTTCAAGCTTCTTTTGCTCTGGAGTATACGCAAGTGCGCGATCGGAAAATAAAGAAGAATCTTTGCAAGGATTTTATTGATTCGATAGATTTTTATAAATGTTTTATGGCAAATGGTGCATTGCAAAAGTTTTGAAAATAGACGACTTTTTAAAGCCATCAACTTTTGTTTGATTTATTAAATACTTTTAGCTTTGGAACAGAAATATAAAAAGTTTGAAAAATTTTAATTTAAATTTGCTTGAAGCAAGAATGAAGAGCCAAAAGAGAGTCTGCAATATTCCAGGAACGGTGCAGAAAAAGTCAAGAGTCATTCTTCAAAAGCTCGTTGAACTTTTTGGGATAGAACTAATTTGCGATTTCACGGTACAATCTGGAAGAAGACTGATGGACGAAATAAACTTGATTTTGCCAAGGTAGGCCGACAGAAAGGAGAAAAAAAAGCACGAGAAAAGAACAAAGAAAACAATGGTGTGGCGGAACGGAGCGTCTGTTAAGGAATCCGTATCATGTTTGAAAAGTTCGAATTTAATTACAAATTTTCAGGATATCTGCACGTCCGGCTATAGAAAAAGAATCTTGACGAAAATAAGGGAGTTTTAATAATTCATTAAACGAAACCAAGAATAATTATATCAAATTTGTTGTCACGCTAATTGTATTCGAATGTTTTATTCAAGTAAAGTAAGAAAAAGTACTTTCTGTTTCAGTCAGTGAAGCTTGTTAATATAAAATCAATACAACTAATTAAATAGTATGAATTTAGTTGTTTTATTTGTTGCACAAAACGCCGCTTAAAAGCTGTTTCTTTTTTGCCAAAAAAAGAAAAATATTTTGATGAATACAGACAACAATTTCAGTAACTATTAATCATGAAAATCGCAACCTCTCCAAACAAAGAATCGATCGCTTAATTATCCTATCAACGGTAAGCAAACTCTTATTGCTTTGACAATTTTTCCAAGATATTAATTACCTATCAGGTTGGGCAAAAACTCCACTAGGTCTCGCTACTTCAATGAGCGTCTGCAATCTCACTGCTGAATCGCAAAAATATCGGCAGATCTTAATAAAGCTATATTTGAGTGAGGAATTTTTACGGGGTGGAAATGAAACTTGCGCGTCAATAGACGGCCGAACGAGTTTTTCAGCGCGCGGTAATCGAGGGGCCGTCACAGTCGAGTTATTAATTTTCTTCTTTGATAAGATCTGATATCTATGTTCCAGATATGTACGTGTATAATGTAGTTAATATATATAGTACCGAGCTAGAAGAATAAACAATTAAATTTTCTTGATGTATTTTGTATTTTAAATAGTCAATCATAATATTTAGATTTGCAATTGTTTTTTAAAATTTGGTGATAGTTCAAAAGTTATTACACAAAAAGAAAATTAATAATACATTCTTTAATGTTTGTACCGATAGATTGATAAAAATTTATTTATACTGACAAAATACATATCTGTGGCTTATTAAAATTGGTACGAAGCATTAAAATTTTTATTTATATAGATTGTAGTGAACTTATTTATAAAATTGGGAAGCGATTGTGGAGAAATAGACTTATTGGTAACCGATGTGATATCTCTATGAAATATCAACTTTTAAGAAAGACTATGAATTCTGTATGAAAAAGGAGTCTTCATGCTTCCCAAAAATGTGTGTAAACTCAATTTTCAAAAATTGTGTCTTTTTTTATTTTACCAGTAACCCACAGATACGTATATGGCAACCTTACTTAGTTAGTTTTATTTTTACGAAATTAACAACGATTTTGGGGAGTTTGGAAGCCTTTCTTTCATATAGAATTCATTGATTTACCGAAAAGTTGTTTTTTAATAAAGATATATCATTGGGTTTAAGTTAACAAGTCAAAATTTGGACAGTACTTCCAAAATGTAAAACTATATAACTTAATTTCGAAAAAAAACAAGCAGTAATCAAACTACTTGTCTACGAATACATAAACTTTTTACAATACGGAATCACTTTTCAAAAAGTTGTAACTGCTTTTGTAAATTTCAAATTTTTCGTAACTCCGTGAAATATTACTAAAAAGTTTCATGTCCTAACACCGGAACCAACATCAAATTCAAAGAAAGGCTGTCTCCACGCTAGATCACAGCGCAGAGCACGGCAATACTGCAGCAACAGTAGGAGCAGCGCAGACTCGCTGCCGCGGCCTCTCGTCCGTTACGTGCGCGCGCTCGGTCGGTTGGGCGCGGGCGTATTTGTAACGAGCGGAGGAGCGATAATCACCGGTGCGCGCGCGAGCGCGAGGATTTCGAAAATCGCGCGCTCGGAATACCGAACTGTTATTTATACTTTACGATTGGGGCATATAATTTATGACTCCTGCGCTCGGCTCGATTTTTTCGCTCTCTTTTCCAGCCAGCTAAGTGCGGTAGCGTGCGCCGATTGCAAACGAGGAATATCGATCGTAATTGAAATTTCGGCGCTCTCGCGATGGGCTTTTTCGATTTTTCAAGCCCGGCTAATTGGCCTGATTGATCTGTTTAGAAAGTTCTCCCATGCGCTCTATAGATTTATTAGCGGACTTTTTCTCTTTTGCAACGACCAATCTGGCTGCAATTTCAAAATTAAAGAACGATTGTCTTTTTCGAAAAGCGACAAGCTGACGTAGACGTAAAGACGGGCGCGAGGATGGAAAACAATATGCCATTCTCCGGCTGATATTGAGAATTATATTAAAAGCATTCTTCGGCATTATTAACTCGGAGAGGCAAGGTAACGATGGCAATTTCGCTTTTTACAAGGAGCTTCCTCATCCTGCGCCGATACGAGAGAGAGCGCTCGATCGAGAATTTATCGTAATTACTTTTTAAGCTTTGAATAGGCCAAGCCTGCTGCCGCGGCCGTGCAACTTATTGAGGAGCGTGCATATAGGCTCCTTGGGTGGCTTTCCAATGGCTCCCCAGGGGGTGGACTGATATCTCTGTCTTGCACGCTCTCTTTCGCTCTCCTGCTTTTTATCATTCTCTAGAAGCATCTCTCCGATGATACATCGATGATTTTTCATTTTTAATTAATATCCGCCTTCGCCTTATTTCCGCGCCAAACAGTTAATCTCTACTTTCGACCGACAACAACTTTCAAAACGATAGTCTCCTACATTTTATTGGATAAACTTATCTATTTTTTCAGATCACAGTCGGACGCACACTAAAATTTCAAGCAAATAAGATTTGATTCGAAAAACACCACATTCCGCCTTTAGCAACCACCTACAAACACCCGAAGAATCCCCAAGATCTGCCAGCCGGCGGAATAATCCCAACCTCGCGCCTGCGAAACAACAGCAGCTGCAGCACCTCAGCTACCACGCGCTGCTGCATCTGCATCGTCCAGTCTCACGGAGAGTTTTGGGCGCGCGCCAACTTTTCGAACGGCCCGGCAAAATAAAAATCGCCGCCGCCTTCGCATTAGTCAAATTCCTTCAACCCTGCCTCTTTTTTTTATCGCCTCCTTTTCGGCTCTCCCAGCACACCTCTCGGAAAGGTTGCGCGCCGCGTGTCCCGATGAAAACGAGTTTCGCGCTCGCGCGCCGGCCGTAAGTAAAAAAAAAGAAGAAGAGGAACGAAGAGCGCTACAGCACATCCTCCGGTGATCACATAATCGTGCATTCACCTCTTCTCTCTTTCTCGCTTGCTCTCTTCCTTCTTCCCGGCTGGATCTTGCCGCGCTCTCCTCTCCGCAGAGCGGTCATTCTCGCGCGCGGCACCGAGGGATCCCTGTGTTCTACCCTTTTTTTCTCCTCTTCCTTGCGGTTGGATTATTTTTTTTATTTATCTCGTCTTTTTTTTCGCTTCATAGGTTGTGTTTTTACCGGAGGGGGAGAGAGAGAGAGAGGAGGAAGTTTGATTCGCCGTGGCCATCGCGTGCTCGCGCTCGGCCAGACAAGACGCATACGCCGAAAATACCTTTTACGAGGACTCTTTGGCCGGTTGGCTCTCTCGGGTATGTGCGTGCTGGGGATTTTTTCGTATCAACGGATAAATTACTGCTGGGGAATTGTTTGGAATTTTATGAGAATTTTTTTAACGAGTACCATATTTTAGTAAACCGTATATTTTTGAGCCACGAGCAAGTTTATTTAACTTTTCTCTTTTCCTTGAGATACTTTATTGAGGATCCCGGAATAACCTATAGTAAACAATTTGATTTAATTGTTCAAGTTTAATTTTGTACCTTTAGTAGGCCATAACTATGGTTTAACTGATCGCTGACAAATTAAATTTTTAATTACAGGGGTCGTTTATGCGACAATCAATTTGATGTTAAACGAATTATTCTAAATTATAGGAAAAATCCATTAAAATTAAGAGGATTTTTGAATAAACGACAATCTCCTCTATGATTAAGAATACATTTTCGTCAGTGATGTTATACATTGTAATCGTTGCCGATTAGTTCCTGAATTCAGGTACAGATTAAGATTTTCCCCTGAACTTGAAGCAAACCTAAAATTCTGAGCAGCAAAAAGCCATATCTCTTGCAAATTTCCAAACGAGAATATACTTTTGAAATCGCTCAACGCGCAGATTGGGAATAATCAGCATATAGACTCTCAGTCGCTCATCCCCCGTCGACTCGTCGATCTACTCGCGCCCCGTTAGCCTGGCGGCATGCGCTTGTGTGTCGGAGCTTGCGTTATGCCGATACGAGCGCTCGTATTTCACTCGGTGCGCGCGCGCGCTGCACCTTTGTCGCGCTTGTATACGCCGAGCGGACACGCGGCCGCGATCGAGCGTCCAATATATAATTTATCATTCGCAAAATTGAGACCTTAGGCGCTCTAAAAGAGCCGCGCGCGGAAAATCCATTTCTGCCCTCCTCTCTCTCTCTCTCCCTCCGCCGTGTAAATTTAATCGTGCGTGCTGGACAGTTTTCTCCTCTTTTTTCTATCCCCCTCCTCGTGCGCGAATGTGTCCAGAGACACATGCGTCGCGAAAAAATGCGGGCCCCGACAATGTCGCGCGCGGGATTATTTCGTCGTGCCCGCGCGCGCGCTTGTTCGAAAAGTTCATGACAAGTCCGCGTGTATTTGCCGGACTTTTTCCTGTGGCTGGCTCGCACGTGCCGCTCGTTGTTGACCTGGGAACGAACGTTTCCTTAATCGAGACATTATGCGCGCGCGCGCGCTCATTTCATAAGATACACGCGAGCAGCTGCTTATGATGAATGGGAAAATTTCAAGGAATGCTGTACTTGCGGGGATATTGCCGGTTCTGAGAAGAATATTCTATTCGCGCGCTAAAGTCGGAATCGTTTACATGAGTTGGGAAAACTACATTCTTACTGTATGGCGCGCTATCTTGAAGCGGATGATAAGACTCGATTTAACATCGGCCAATCTTATCGTCTTTCACTTTCAAAATTACTAGGAATATATAAGTACTGAATTTTATGCACTTCGTACACTTCAGCTGAAGCAAGAGCATTATCCAAGCCAATTCAATTTTCAAGATAATATTCCGCATTCGAAATTATTATCATAAAACAATTTTTCATCCCCCCGATTCAGAATAATAATTAAGAATCCAGGGAATTTCCGTGTTCGCATTCTGAGTAAAACAGTAAGCGAGCATAAAATAATTTCCATTATCTTTTTTCACGCAACTTCGCAACTGCTTTTCCAAAGCGCCTAATCACCCTTTGCAAAAAAGCCATCCAATCAAGCGACCGAAATCCCCAGCTTGCGAGAGCAGCATATACACGGGAAGCTCCGCTGAAAATCTCGGCAACTGCCGGCATTAGCATCGCGGCTAACGAAACGAGCTGCAGAGCGCAGGATCGGCTCGTAAAAGGTACATAAAAGCCCCGGCCCAAAAGAAACGAACGAAAGAAGAGCGAGCTCCGCGCGCCCCGGCAAAAAAGAAATAAGCTCCCAGCTGCCGTGTGTGTGCCAGCACGCATCCTCGTAGAATCCTCCAGCTAGTGCAGTAGGTGTCGGCGCGATCCCCTTGACAATTTAGCCGCACTTTCCCCCCCTTAACGATCGGCGAGAGAAAAGAGAGGGAGCGTGCGCGGGTAATTAGCGGCGCGGCCCGGCCATATAATGAAGCCGTTTTCCCCGAGACAGGGCCGCGGAAGCGTAAGGACCGATCCCATATACGGCCGCGCGCGGCGACGATCGTGCGTGCGCTGGATCCACTGGGAGGAGAGCAGCGCAGCGAGTCTCTTTCTCTCTGTATGTATAAGAATGTGTGTTAGCGCGCGCCGAGAATCGTGTTTACGAGCCGAGAGAGTCTTTTTCTTGCTCTCTTTTCTGCGGGAGGTGTGCGCCGCGGAGTTGCGAAATTTATTCCGCGTTTTAATGCCGAGGATTGTTCATTTTTCAGCGGAGAGCTTACTTTCGTTATCCGACATTGTGCGCGCACGCGCGCAGCGAGAGAGAGAGAGACGAGAATTTTCACTTTTTGCTCGCCGATAGAATAAGCAATAGAATGAGGCGTTGAATAAACAAGTTTTCTGCGCTTTCAAAGAATTATTGACATTGTATATTGAATGCCGGGGAAAAAAATAAATAAACTGAATGTGTAATGCCTCTAATGCAAATGGGCGAATGAACGACTTTTGCGCATAAAACGAAAATGAGTAGTAACAGACCGCTCGGCTCAGACCCGTTCGGCGTTATAAATAAGAATAACACGAGGCTTGTTAAACATTCTTTGCATTTTCAATATTCATGATTTAATGCTCATTTTTCGATTCAATATTCAATATTCAACGAGCCGGCATTCTCGAGGATGCTAACTTTTGGTTTATCAATTTCCATCTAAAGCAGAGGAGAAACCATTGGACTTGGAAAAAGCGGTTAAAAAAAAAGTGGAGCCATCCTCCGTTGCTGGAATAGCCCTCGGGCTTGACTCCATATGTATAGGGGAGCTCCTAGGTATCCTCGCGTGCTCGTCGGGCCGGCTCCCGTAAATAAGTGTGTGCCGCTGCTTTACGCGGGGATATAATGCTAGCGAACACGCGTATAAGCGCCGCGGGTCTCTCCGAGCCCAGCGAGGACGTTTCAATTTAAAAGGAAGCAGCGCGCTGAATAAACACTCGATTCTAATAGCCCTGACGGATCTATAAATCCGGGGCTTCCGCTTTCTCGTGCCGCGCGTTTGGTTCTTCCTTGCGAATTCTCTTCTTTCTCGAGCGCTTGTTTCTTCGGTTTTTTGCCTGCGCGAGAGTCCGAGGATCGAAGGTTCCTTCGTTAGCTTCGTGATTTCTTATTTAGCGCTAAGAGCGACGGAAAGAATTTGCGCATTTAGTGCATTCCCTCGGATCGTGTGAACGATTCTGCTGTGAGAGTTAGATTTACGTAAAGTCCAAATAAAATTATATGGGTAATAAAAGTTTCTAATGAAATTCATAAAATAACAGTATATTGAAAAATGAATACTAAATAATCCAAAAATGACACTTTCTTCACCCTTTCAATATCTTAATTAGGTCCAGTCTTTATGCACGCATCTTTGTCTACCTCCTCCTATACTTTCATCTATAGTGAAAAAGTAAACGACCGCTCACATTTGGTGCAAGCTGCAACAACGATGAAGACATCGCGCGTATGAGTATAGACTCTCAGGTCGCATCTCTCTCTCTCTCTCTCAGCCGCTTTCGTTACACGCGCAGTGAGAGATACTGCAGGACTTTTATGGCGTCGATCCGGAATAGAGGCCGAGGGATGCTCCGTAGAGCGAGAAAAAAGCAGCTCTTCCTCCCACAAATGTTTTTCTCCTCTCGGAGAGAGGCGCGCCCCGTTATACGCGCCGGCTTTATGTCTCATGGGCGGAGGACGAGCAAGCGAAAGAGAGAGAGAGAAATTCGACGGGATACTCTATGCTAAACACATATACGCGTGGCGTTATAAGCTGTAGAGTCACCAATAATAAGGAAGATGTAGCCGAGTCGAGAATGTAGGAAGGTGGCTCGTTTCTCGGGAAAATGAGCGAGCGACTAAACGAGCGAGTTGGCAATTTAGACTTTTTATCGTAACTTGGTACAACCAAACTCTAGCGGGCGATTAGATCTAGACGTCTTAACGGACGTCTTAACTTTCCTATTTATTCTCGGTTATTGAAGTGAAAACCGTACGGTTTATTGCAGGATTGAAGAAATTAACCAAACAATGTAACTACATATGCCCGAAACCTACAAAACTCTCTCTAGTTTAATAATCCACCAAAGACGAGACGAAGGAAGAATTTGCTAAACGCTTCGAGGCATGCAAAAGCAAAAACGCAGCTTCTCTCTCCCTCTCTCTTTCGGTTGAATAAAAACGTGGAGAAACAGGCAACGAGCACAGGATGAACGATAGAGGGAGAGTCCGAGGACTGTTGTAAAAACGCACCACGACGTTACTTATGTCGGCTCATATAGGTTCTTTGCCCCAATGATGCGGTTCGCGCAGCTCCTTCGCTCGTTCTGTTGATGTATTTCCTTTTAAATAAGCATCACCACGATCGCTGGAATAACCATTCGTCAAATTAATCCACTTTGACGCATTACTTTTTGCAGCGATCTTTTTTACGATCTGGTTAAAAATAATGTGTCTTTGAATTGCCGATTAATTTACAATTTATCACGTTAAAATTGTACAGTTTTTTCAAACTGAAAACATAACGTTATTAAAAAAGACTTGGCCTATACTATCAAGTCATCGAAATACTTTCTTCCTTTTGACCTTTGCAATTGAAGTAACAGAAATCAGTGAAATCAAAGCAATAAAAAAGTCGAGCGACGTTAACAAATTTCTCAAGTTCGATGTCACGGCAAAAGAGGGCAGTACATTGAAGATGCGCGTGGACGTAAACGGCGCTAAGTGGCGACGTGCGTCCCTTCCTCGTGGAGCGTGCCCACTGTAAGAAGGCTCTTTACGCGCTATTTACATATGCGCGAAGCATCAGTCTCGTAGCAGCAGCAGCAGCAAAGGCCCGGATGTAAATATACGAACACAGAAAGGTAGAGAGAGAGAGAGAGAGAGAGAGAGAGAAAAAGAGAGGGAGAGCTGGGTTGCACTACGGGCGCGCGCAAGTGCGTTTATCTCCTTCACGCTTCCTCCAGCCGCGTTATCTGTGACACGCTCGCGTCTGTCGCTGTCGCTCATTTATCTTACTTATCTTTTGGGCCTGAGTTACGCGTTTTCTCTGTGCGAGCGCCAAGGAGGCCCCGAGGGACGCGTGCGTGTGCGCTATACCTGCGCACGAGCGCGATCGATTCGACGGGGGGAAGAGAGAGGGAAAGATCGGAGACAAGAGGGACGACGGCCTCTTATCTGTTGCCGAGATTATTGAGTTTGCTGCCTCGATAAATGTGACTGTTGTCTTTATTTATATATATCGAGGGGGCGCGGAGGACCGGGTTTTGCTGAGAAGGAGAAAAGGAGGGAAGGGAAACACCTGCGAAAATTATCGATGCGCAGGATAGAGTTCTGCGGGAATGGTTCAGGTATATTGGCTTTTGAGCGCTTTGAACTGGATCGATAACACGAGAATTTACCGTTTCTGACTTTTATGGTGTCGATTGTACGATTTGGTGGTTATATCTTCAGGATTAATGTGTTTTCGAGCTGTGATTTTTCATTATACGGTTCCTGGAATAAATAAAATAGAACTGAAAAAACATAATAAATGATAATATGTTAAAATTTTATAAGTTATTATTAAAATTCTTGAATGATAATACTTCAAGACCTCCACAGATCCCCAAATATTTTAATAACGAATTACTTTAATGCATTATTATAAAGACTTGGTCTTTGAAATAATATATAAGATTATCAATGATCAAGTTTTTGACTACAATAACTTGATCATCGATAATGTTACACACTGTAAATAAAAACTGATTTATAACAAAAATGTTTCAAATATTTTATAAAAACAACCGTACAAATAGTACAAAATATTACACAACAAACAATAGTGCTAAAATTTTGCATGTTGTTATAAAACTGTTTTAACTTTGGTTTTGAACTGAAACTGCGCAAAAAAAAACGAGCAAAACTGCGCACCATTCTCAAATTGAAAAAATTTCACTACAAGCACTAAAATAGTTGAACGAGTAAAATAAAAATGTTAATCAGACGCAATTATAGCATCCAGAAATAGCGAGGAAGAGAGAAGCGGCCCTGCGAGTTTATACGCCAATAAAGAAGAGCAATGACGACGTGACCAATTATATGGTATTTTGAAATTACGCAGGCCACGACGGCGTCTGGCTAAGTACGCCGGTGCACCTTTATGCGGGTCGTGTTGTCGTTATAAGGCCAACCTCGTCGTGCCCTCGCGCAAAACGATATCGCGGCGCACTTGCCGAGACTCGCTCTCATTAACGGCCGCTCTCCGCGGACGTGCATTAATTCACTTGATTAATCAAATCGCGCGCGTGACGCTGTTTTGCGAACTCCCGGCTGCTGCTATACTCCTATGCGCTATTTCCGACTTTTTGACCTGGGATCCGTCAACGGGAAACTCTGCTTTGCTTTTATAATCGTTATGCTAACCCGAGTGAGCTGCGGCTAGGCGACATTTACTTTTACGAACTGGAAATGTTAATCAGACTAGTTAGAAGTCAGTCGTTTTACATTAACATTTTTTTGTGATCTGCAATTTATTTAATTAATTATCACTTAAATAATCTCTAATGGGTAGTACTTGATTGATTCGCCTAAAATTAAGTAGTAAAGTACAAATAGTAGATAACGTTGAAATCTGATCAGACAGTATATAAAAGGAAAAATATATTGAAGGATATAGTAAAGAAAATCTGGAAAAGGGATTCCAACGAGGTTTAAGGATCAATATCTGATACTTTAATGCGAAATCCAGTATCTACAATGCCTTCGAATGAACCCTCCTTTTCAAGGAACAAGCTATATTTAATATCAAATATGTATTACATTCTTAAGAAAACAATTTCTTTTATTGGTTGTATCATTTTAAATATTTTTGTTATATAAAACAGAGGAAATGGCTAAAGTATATGATAAAAGCTGAAAGCAGCTCAAATCATACACATTTTTCTTGAGCCATGGCCTTGCAGTCAAACTTATTCCGGTATAAACTCAATCCGCATGAGTGCCTAAGCTTCTTAAAAACACTTTTAGGCGCAATTCAGCATGCGCGTCGGTGTAACTGTATACTGCGTCGACGTCCGGATTATACGTCTTCGCGTGTCTAGCAGCGAGTAATGCCCCCGATACGTACGTTCTTGAAATGTTAAACCCGCAAATTTTTCCGTGTTCAGCATTACTTTCTTTGTTTATACTGTGCAAACAAACGAGATTATTAAAACTTTTTTTATTTTCTGACAATTCTTATTCTTTATTTAAAAGAATTAAGAACAGAAGCAAAGTAAAGCAGTAAATATTAGTAAATAAAAGATATTACATAGAAAACCGTACTCGGAGGTCCCCGTCAAGTTTTTAAAAAGCCCAGTTGGGCTGTCGCCTTCTCCGAATCGGTTCACTCGGCCAAGGTTGCCCGGTGCGCGCAGCCAACGAACTCTCTCGAAGCTACAGCTGCCGAACGTCAGAAGAGAGGAAAAATAAAGCAGCAGGCTGCAGAGCAGAAGTAAAGAAGAGTAGGAGGAGGAAGAAGAAAACAAGAGGAAGGGAGAGAGGGTGAAAGATCATCCATCGGCCTTCGCGCACGCGAGCTGCGCGGCCGGCCGAAACAAGGCCGCTGCTGCAGAGAGAGAGCGGGATCGCGTCCGCGCGCGATCTTTCGATACCGGCTGTTCCGCGTGGTGCACGCGACGACGAGGACGAGTCTAATGTCTCGTCTTACATCGACGTGTAGCGTCGCGCTCTGAAATCGAGATCGATCTTCGCGCTTGCGCGCGCGCCCCGAATTATCGCTCGGCGAATCGATCTTTTCTTCTTCCTCTTCTTCGCCTCCTTCCACTTCTTCTTCTTCTTCTTAGTCCGCGCCGTCTTTTTATTTGCTTCGTAGATGCCAAGTGTCGACAGGGCCATTTATACGGGTTCTAAACTTGGTTGCATGCTTGTACAGTTAATTTGATGGATTGCATCGCTAAAAATGCATTTCCGCACTTTTAATGATAACAGATTATTTCTATATTGAATTTAATTATGCTAAACAGCTAATTAGCTACCAATGATTATAAAAGCCAGCTCTATATTAAAAAACTATTTAGAAATGAATTCGTTTATTGGCTAGTTAATCCCTAGTGAAAACTGTTTCGATGCTATTTCTTGACCTATAAACCTTTTAAATTGGTAAACTTCTACCATTGTCAGTTTGACATTTTAATTGATCTTGATAAGAAAAAAGTCTGTCGTCTTTCAATAAATGAAATTTTGGCGGTACCAAATTGCCACACAGCAAAGAAGTTGAAGAGCTCGGAACGTCCTCTTAATGTAACCATCGATGATTGGCAGATTTAAACCTCGTTTTTTTCCAGCACGCAGAAAAAGAAGAAATCTCTCTCTGTTGGGCCTACAAAAATAAAATTCCCCGGTGGACGACTCTGTTTAATCACTGTAATTGCCGCTACAACACATCGAGCTCTCGCAACACATCCGCCACCAGCGTCGGGCCGACTGCAGGCCAAAAGGGAGCAGCATAAACAAAACCGAGCTGCGCGCTCGTGTTAATGAGAAAAGCCGCCATCGCTGCGGCTCACGCCAGCGACGGGAATGCGGGGCGGGCGTTGAAAAAAGTTGACTACGCTCGAGAAAGAAAGTATATATCGGCGAATCGCCACGCGCCGTATAACCCGGCAATTAAGCGGCGAGCGCGCGCGTATAAGAATTTAATCCAATGAAATGAAGAGTAGAGCTGGAGCGCGGCCAGATGTGGAAATTAGAGGATCGAGCCTTTTTCTCACGCTCGCGAGGGAGATCTGGTAAATCCGGAATTCAGATGCGCGAGCGCGATTAGGCATACGCCGGACTGTCTTTTTCTTTGAGATGCATGTAATGAGGTAGGAGTGAGCGCGCGCGCGCCTGAGCTAATTGTAACGAGTTCTTCTTTTTGCCGCTGCTTTCTATGATTATTACATGAACGCGATACTCCTTGAATTGCTTATTAGAGGAGCCGGTACGCGCGCATTGTTAGACGGCCGCTCGACTGGGTGGCGTGGACTAGGAAGCTTTTCTTGCAGCGTCGACTCCACCTGAGTTGACTTTTTTCTTTTGATTAGATACGTGCCTTATGAATTTGCAGTGTCGTTATCTGATTAAAAGTAAGACCGTCAAAAGAACGTCTGTTACTACTTATGACTTTTTAGAACTTTCGAGTATTCAAAATTTAAACATTAAATATTTGCATTTGCACCAAAGTACAACACGCCTTTTAATTAAAAATTTACTAAAAAATTAAAAATAATTATATTTATGTTTAACGGCCAACTAGTCGTTTAAATCTTTTTCTGCGCGACCACGGAACGATCGCGTCAAGTACCCGTATACCAATAAATAAAGCCTCTAAACCGCGCCTAAACCCCCCCGAGCCTAGTTATACAGAAAGCCAGCAATGCGTAATCAGCCGCAGCGTATTTTTTGTATCCCGCGCGTCCACCTTCCGTGTCTTTACAATGAATCTACGCTCAGCTCGAGGCCAATGAAATTTCTCGTCCGCGCTACCGTTTTTTCTGCTTGCGCCGGGGCGCCTGGTTACGACTCAATCGCAGGCGCGAGCGCGTGAAATACAGGATCGCCCGGTCGAGATAAAGGCCCGAGAGGAAAGCGTAAATCCAGAGCGTTTTGCGCCAACAGGTTCGAGATATCGCACCTGTGCCCGCACGACGCGTTCTAGAAGCGAGCGCCTGTGTGTGTGCAGAGGAGAAAATTCTGAGAGAAAGGAGGGAAATTCAGGGGGCCATTGTGCGTCGAGTTGCATGCGTCTGGCTCGCTGACTTTTTACCGATTGCTTCTGATAAATCGAACTTGAATGGACTTGATTTGCATAGCTAACTCGGCTCTACGGCGCTTGGATTTGGGAGAGAAAAGTCATTTGGTCGTAAAGTCATGTGGACTTAAATAACAAACCGTTATTAATATACAGATTGTTAATATTTAAAAATATGTAATAACTGAAATACTTAGTATTTTCGTGCAAAATGTCATTTAGAAACGTTTTCCAAAAGCAAGGCGAGAAACGCGCACTAAAAAAGGTCAACTGGACAGCCAGCAGTAAAACAGAGACACAAGTGCAGACAGTATTACAGCGCATGAACCCGGTTATAGCATCATTAAGAGAGCAGTAAAAGCTGCATAAGCACGGAACCTTAGACAGGATCGCAGTCAAGATCGCGATCTCAATGGTAGATCCAGCGACTTTCGTCTTTCCAACCAGCACCAATTTGAGCCCGGCGTTTTCCAGAATAGATATGCATACGGAGCCGGCGAAATTCCTGGCCATTAACTAGCGCGTTTATTTGCGCAAGCTGCGCACTCGAGCCGAGTGGCTGTGACGAAAAGGTGTACTCGACTGCGAGTGCCGCGCCGATGAGTGTTATTTAACTGTAATTGATTGTCCGGTTCCGCGTGTGTAATAACAATTGACGCTGAATGGGCATGTCGGCGTCGCCACTAAATTTGTAAGGCGAAAATATCGGCCTCGCGAAAACAAGCATTATTAGGAATAATAGCCTCTTGTTACTTGCTTAACTGCTCCAATGCGCTCTTTCAGTTGACTCGCTCGTAGACACAAGACACTATTGAAATGTTTTATTAGATTGTTGAAATAAAAAAAGTTTTGATGTTTTGCGCGAAGAAAAGATGAAAAAAAAAGCTTCTTGTGGTAGCCGTAAGTTTTTCATTGATCGCAATTTGCCTACTCATGCAACCTGCCCCGGATAAAATCAAACAAGCCTCATAACTCTCGCAACGGATTGGAGAAAAAAGGCGCACTCCGCGCACTTAGCACCTTATTAGTCATTGAAAACAATTTATGAAAGTCCAGCCATGCGCAACGAATAAAACGCTCCGGAGCCGCGCGGGGAAAAAAAGGCGGCTCGGCGAATAAAGGCCCAGTTCGCGGATCTCCACAAAGAATTAATCAATCACCATCTTATAACGCATTAGGCGAAGCTAATGTTCTCGGAACGAAAACAAAGGAGGCCCCTTTCGACAGCCTTTTTCCCCCGGCCATTATCATAAGCGCCGCGCGCGTGCACTTTTCTATCCCGCGCTCGCGCTTTTGCGCTTATCTTTCGCCTGGCTTTCCATTGTGTCGAGAAAATAACCCAATTGAAATCGGCGCCTGCTCGCGGAGGAGAGACAAAAGGCGCCCTTCCTGAGAAGAGGGCATTAGATCGCGGGATAAGCTGGCGCGTAAATTTCCCGGCGCTGCCGCCGCCCTCGGTGGGTTCGGAGCCTAATCGCTATTAATTACCGGTGCGCCTATGTCAATGCGAAAATAAATTGTCGCTGCTTCGCTATCAACGGGATCGTGTGTGGGGTTGCGATAGCGAGGAGATAGCTTTCTTGGCTGAACCATCCAGATAGATAGTTTTGCGGGGGTGGTAAGCCCATTGAAGAGCGCATAGCTCGAATTCTCCGAGTATAAAAATTGAAGTTCGTACAATCATTAGTCATGTTAAAGATCTAATTACACTTGCAAAACGTTACTAATTCTGTAAAAAAATGTCGCTGCATTCTATTTGCAGCAATTAGAAGCTAATGCCGTATAAATAAATAAAAGGCTCCTCGATCGGTATCTCGAATGTTAATTAAATTCATTGTTAGGAGAAATAGTTCAAAAGCTTTTTTCGTCCCCAAAAGCGACACCGTCGGAGAATATATTTCGCAAGATAACCTCCACGCAACCCGTCAGATACGGACACGTTCTCCCAGCTCTTATCAATTCACCTGAGAGAGAGAGCTAGCTCAATTAGGGTGGGGGGAGCGAGAATTCACGGAACGCATTCTTCCCGCCAGGTGAACAATGTCCGCTATATCAGCGTTCCCAACGGACCTGCACTCGAAAAATCTCGAGTCTCTCTTTCTTCGGGGCGTTTTTCACGGAAATATGGAGGGTATACGAGCCGTTTCGATGCCCGGCGCGTGTCGCTCACATTGTCTCGCGCACCTCGCGGACGGCTCTCGATCTCTTATCGGGAATTTATGGAGCCGAGCGATTTGTCGTGTAGCGACAGCGCGCGAGCGGCAATTATGCCCGCGGGAATGTGTCGCGGGAATGCGCCGAGCCTGACCGGGGAACAATTTAATTAGAGGCGCCTCCGTTCTCAGCGGGGCTCGCGTTCGCGACAACTGGCTTTGTTTAGCTCGACTTGTTTACTATAGACGAGTGGCGCTTGCGTGTGCTTTTCTCTTTGGGATTATTCGAGATGGGAAGATGGGATTCGGGTTGTTTCGCTTGGAAAATTGCTGGCTTCAAGAAAGTTTTCTTTTCTAGTTGATGAAAATCAAGCTCTGAGGAATGCTGAAGCTCGGAAAATTTATAACATTGTTTTCAATAAAAAATTGATTTATTATTTATAAAGAAATGAATATGCATAAGCCGCAGTATGCTTGTACTTGATAACTATATGAATCGTTAAGTTATACCACCTTGAATTGAGATTTCTCATAAAAGCGGGAGAATTTATAAAGATTATTTTCCGCGTGAATATTAAACTTGCTTTTTCTCATTCTGTCAATAATACGTTAATAACTTCATAAGCCCGAGCAATCTCTTAAAGATCTTAATTATTTCCTTGCAACCATTCGACAACCTGGAAAATATTTCATATCCGCGTCTTAATAGGCTCCGCAATAAAGCGCCCACATACAACATATAACCATCTCTGCTTTCCGTCAAACCTTAAATAACCAATCATCCTCTCCTACAATCTTCTTATAAGCTCATCCCGCAGCGAATAATTTCGTTTCATAATTGAAACCAGAGCGAGCCTACACCTTTGCATAGCCATATACCCAAGAGGACGTCGTTACTCGGACTTTTTCCGCGCGAAGCCTTGTCACTTTTAATCGACAAAGGTGCGCGTTAATGCGCCGATATGATCCTTGCGCGATCCCTAGGCCCGATAGCGAAGCCCAAGAAAGTCTCTGGAGAGCCTATTTGCCGCGAGCTCGAGGCGGCGACCGGTAGCCATTTTTCATCGGCGCGTCCTCACCTAATCTGCGCGCGACGTAAATTATGCGCGCGCCGAGGATATACGATAGGTGGGGCGACTAATTATCGGCTCGGCGCGATCGAAGCGCGCGATCTGCGGCTGCGGCCGCGGCCGGAAGAGCCGCACGCTTCAATATAGGATTTGTTGCACTTGTATAATTATTTATGGCCGAATGTTGCTAATGAGGCTGGGATCTGTTACAAGGCTTCACTGCGTCATCTGAATATTGCGGATTATTATTGTTGTTGTTGCTGTTGTTGTTGCAAATTGCATCGACATGACGTGTCGAGAGACATTACCGCCAATGGTTTGTTTAATATTAAGTAACTATATCAACAAATGAATGGTAGAAAAACAATGTTTTTGTTAAATTTTATTTTCACGTTATTTTTCACGTTATAATTTCCTTTTCACGTTATTTCACGTAAAATTTTCTTTTCACTCACGCGATAATCATTGCGGATAAGCCGTCTCTGCCAATCCTGAAAAAAGTTCGAAACGCACCTGATAAACGAGTCTCGTTCAAGTCCTGCACATAAGGGTCCATCAGCGCTTGGACTCAAGGAATCGAGATCTGTCTCGCGAGTCGCGATGACGGATCGGTTCCAGGCTTCGCGGGAAATTACTGTTTACGCCTAGGATACATAGACGCGCGCGCGCGTTCGCGCGTCGAGAAACTGCGTTTGACTTCTCAATATGCAAAGTGCCACTACGCGGAGCCTTTTCCGCCAGCCATTGGGACAGAAAAGCGCCCGCGGCGCAGGAAGTAGCGTTAATGATAAACGACCTAGACGTAATGCGTATGAAAAATTTATACTTGTCTTTGGTGCCTGTAATTTAAACAGATAAACAAGTTGCGTTGGAGGAATTTGTTGCGGAGTACAGCATAAGGATCACCTAGAGTAATATTTTAACGTAAAAATATTTTTGACATTTTATTGACGCAACCGTTTTCTAAATAACAATATTACCTCGATCGACTGTCGAGCTGCGGAATAGCCGCGTATAAGATTCCACGGTAGTGAAGCCAAGTGTCGGGCTTGTTGATCGCGTTAATTTATATTAAAGCGATGATTAATCGCCTCGCGTCGAGATTACGCTTGTAATTTCCGCTAAAAAAGGCCGCGCGCTGAAAGTTATTCGGAGAATATTTTAATTGAAAAATAGCGGTTGCCCATTGCACGCGAGACGCTTCATTTATTACGCCTCTACGCGTACACGGTGCGTTAGTTTTTGCTCAAGTCCAAAATATTAATTGCTGGGATTCTCTCGCATTACGCTTATTACGTTCACTCGGTAACGGAAAATCTGCTGTAAATAGGACAAATTGTCCCGCATTACATTTGTTAAATTTCAACACGTGAACTTAGAACTCTACTTTTTTTACCTAAATTTTTTGTTATTACTTTAAAATTAAATTTGTTTAAATAAGTGTTTTTGACTAAGTATGTAAATAAACAGGTGTATTTTCAAGGTGAGGAAATGCAACTTAAGGCGAATATTGCAGCGATTCTCGGAAGAAAAAAACAAGATTCAAACGTAGGCAATAACAATGCGTGCCTGGGCACACACAGATCTCGTGTGCGGAGCCGTGCGAACTTTCGAATACAATGTCAGCATCGAACTCTTTGTGCTTTAAATATGCGAGCAGAAAAATTATTGGCAAACAAGCAGACTGAATACTTGATTGTTTATAAAGAGAGAGAGAGAGAGAGATCGAAAACAGTACTTTGTAAAAGCTTTTCTCGGTTTTTAGTCCGGGCAGTTTTTCCAAAGCGCGCGATATAATTCATCGGCGATTAAAAATCGATAACAGACTTCCTTAACATTTTTATTTGGCGTAAATAAAAAAGATTTGATCGTGCAAGTACGCGATTAGTTTTACACTCGAGAGGTTTCTCAATTATTCGAGCGAGCGCCTATATATAAAGAGAGCGAGCCGAGCCGCGCGGTCGTCGATGAATAACAACTGCGCTTTTCATTCCAAATACAGTACATACAAATCAAGCGTCGGCGCGATACTTTATGCACTTGGGAAAAAAGCCAACATTATTTACAGCGCTTTATTGCGATTTACTGCACCTGCGAGGCACAGATACAGACACACAGCGCGGCTGCACGCACACAGCCCAGTCATTCGGCAAGAACGAATCTTTTGTAATGCGCTGGCATTACCGCGCAATTACAATAGCATTGTAGCGTTCGACTCGGCCTGGGCCTTATATAAATTCAATGCGCTCGGCTCTATAAACGTACACAGACACGTACAGAGAGAGACACGTACACATGAGCGCGTGCGCGCGCGCTAGCTCAAAGTGGCTACAGTACCCAACAATGTCGCTGGTACACTGTATTCCACAGCTACGTACAAGCTACTCTTTCTCTCGGGCTAGCAAAAACGAAATAACCAAAGCGCGGGGGAAAAGCGCGCTTTAATTAACGGTCAATTAAAGCTAGCATTTATTCGCCGTCGCCTTTGCTCGCTGGGGCTCCATTGATAAGGCGCGCTCGGTTTATACATGCGCGCTCGCTGCGCCCGCGGCCCATTCAGAGAGCGCGCTACGTGTATGCATATGCGCGCAGGTCGGCAGCAGCTCGACAGACTAACGACCGTGTCACCGTGGCTTCTTAATTGCTAATTGATTTTACGCCCGCGCAGCCCGAGCTACCGCATGCATAAAGCCGCATGTAAATAAAGTGCGCGCCGCGAGCGCGGATTAGAGCCATGCCGTACGTGTGTGTCGCTCGCTGTATAAATCAACGGAGGAACGCACCAGAGCGAGCTTCTCTAATTAGTTGGCGCGCGCGCCATCCTTGAGTGCAAGGAGAAGTAAGCTCGCCGTATCATACAAGGCGCCTCGCCTGATTGTCCTTTGCTTCTTGCTTTTAGTCTTGCGACCCTATAGCAGTAGTCTGCATTAAGGGTATGTTTAAGTGTTCCATTATTAGAATTTAAAATAGGTTTTTTATGGATAATCGAATCTTTAAATATACATTTTTAGTCTTAAAAAATGTTTAATTAAAAATTTACATCAAGTTTGATGCGTATACCGGCCGGCTATGCGAAACTAATGCGGCGTATAATAAATTAGATAATTTTCCGCAGCGGGGCCGGCTAAAAATATATTTAATAATTTTAACGAACCGGAAAAAATCCAAATAACTCTATCCATAATGAAATAATACCTTTTTAAGTGAATCCCCCCCTTGCGCTCGGCTGGCTCTCTTTCTCCTCTATGAGGAAGATTTATGGACTTTTTAAGGGGCCGCGTAATTTCAATGTCGAGATTTCTGCGTAGCCGCAGTCGGCGGCAGCCGCGCGCCGGCAGAAGCCTACTACCGCGAGAACTCTACAATTATCGCCTGAAATTTATCGCGTAATTAACGCACGGCATTTTTCCGCTCGGCTGCTGCAGCTCACCACGGCGAGTGTAGTTCGATCGCCAAGTGCATAAGCGCGCGAGCTCGGCTAATAAGTTAATTCTACGCTTCGGCCGAGCGGATGATTGTAGCGGCCGAGCGCCTTGTGTCTACAAAGCATTTTTTTATTCAAGCTATATTAGCTTGCTTTTTGACAGGCTTTGTGTTAAGATGCGATAGCACGGACGATTTAGAAATATAGCGAAACGACATTTTTACCGCTGGTTAAAGTACGCCTGTCAGCTGCACATAAATTATTAAAAATAATTATTACTTTCGATCGTCGCAATGACTGGAAACTTTTCACTCCCAGCGAATCGGATAAAAAGGCCGTTTCCTTTATTAGGGATGGGAAGCCAGCGCGTTTGTTTCGCAACCCGTCTATAAATCCCAGGCGCGATAAAAGTGCCGATAAAACGGCTCATTATGTCATTTCTCTCTCGGGCTGACAATGAAACGAAAAAGCATACGTTACCCACGAGTCGCGCGCAAGCGAGCGAGAGGATTCGTAGGTTATGCGCTTGGCTCACGCGACAAATCCCCCATCGCATCCGCATTGTGTGCGAGTGCAAGCGCGCCTCCAGAGGAGGAGGCATTTACATATGCTCTCTGCAATTAGCAATTATAGCGTCGTTACGGCGAGGTCGAATTTCGCTGCGCGTGGGCACGGACGAGCGCCGCTTTTATAATCGCCTCTTTCGGATTCTGCCTGTTTATTAATATTGCTTTAGAAGCGAGGTTTGAGCTGGGGTGAGGGTATCGGGTCAGGAAATGAAGAAATCAGTTTTCTCTTTGCGAAAGATACTTTTGACACATTGTTTAGACAGGTAATGGCAGGGTTATTTAATTGTATAACTTGTAAAAAATTATTAAGAATCTGGTAAAGTATTGATTATAGATCTGTACGCAATATAATACGGGAACCCAAAAATTGTTTCATAAAAATTAATTGAACAATTACAACAAAATATTTGTCAAGAACATATAAGTCGCTAAAAGCTGACGTCCTCCGTTTAAAAAAATTATAATAATAAAATTATTAATGTAATTAATAAAGAAATATGTTGGTAATGTTGGTAGGTCAACATATTTATATTGAAGTTTTATAGAATTTTATTTGTTTTAATTTTTTTGTTTAAACGAATAATATCAAATTTTAGCTAATAATGTAATCTAGTCAAAAAATACTATTTTAATATATTTAATTGGCTTTCATTTAACAATTTTGAATTTCTGTACCGTTTGATTCTTTGTTATTCCCTTAATAGAAAAGATATTGTCCGAGCAGACCCGACCTTAATCTACTGATTCAAATTAAGTAGCTTTGACAATACGATGTTTTTACTTATTCAATCGTTTTTACTAAAAAAGAAATTTTCTCTTTAATTATGCTTCATTGTTTAAAACTGTTCTATGCAGCTTCTGGTGTAGAAAAAATAAACAACTCTCTTCTTACCATATTCTTCCATAAAATCTTATTGATTCAACTATTACTATAAAGCACTCAATTTCGTTATTCAATAAAAACACAAATTTCACCTTTATTATCAATTAAAACCCTCCCACACAATTCAATCAGTCCTAAAAAAAATCCAAAAAAATCCCAAGCTCCTTTCTCTATCGTCATTTTTCTCCAATGTTTTTTCGAGGCGGAAGCACGTCGGCAAATAACGGCGCGAGACTATCGATAGATACACGCGGCGACAAGCTCTTTCACCTTCACAAAAGGAATCGCACAATCTATTGCCGCGACGGCGTCGTATACGCGCGCTCTCTAGTTATTATAAAGTGCGACAAAGGCGGCGGCGTTGGTTCCCATGCTAAAAGCCACTTTCCTCCTCGCACAATCGCGCGCCCAGCTTCGAAAGAAGCCAAGCGCTCCTTAACCTTTTGACGCTTGCTCTCGCGCTAAGGAAAGTGTTAAAGCAGCGAGCGAAGCGAAAGTGCGAAAACGCAAAGAGAGCAGAAAATATGCTTTTATATAAGAAAAGAAGGTGGTGAGGAAAAACACGTTTGGTGATCAAGAGGAGAAGCGGCGCGTAATTGATCGAGCAAATGACGCAAACAGCTGGAGTTCATTAAACCGACCGAAGACAAAAGGTAAAAAAGCTCAAACGAGAATAAACGAGCATTTTATTCCCGCTCGGCGGCAGATACAACGGCTTCATCTATAATATAGCCTCCTTGGCCGTGACGGCAGACTGCTTTTCCGCGGCGCTACCGCGACTCGATGCTATCTTCGTCCGCGAAGATGAATCGACGGCGCGCGCGCGCCAGCAGAGACACGCGTTCGCTACTATACCTGGAACGCTGAATATCCCGGCTCGTTCTTTTGTGCCCCTTCCAGAGATGCCTTTTCGTCTCGAGAGCTCGGACAATATCAGCCCCCGCGGGACGTACACGTGAGCTCGTCCGGCGACTACGTCAATGAGATGTTAATCTCGATTGGGAAGGAGACTGAGGGAGTATACATGCGCGGGCATTTGTAAGGCGATGCGTTGATTCATTGTGCCTGGGCTTGTAAGTGCTTTCAGGTACGATTTCGGCCTCTGGATTCTCTTTTATATCTCGCTTTGTGCAATTAGTGCGGCCTTGCTTTTCATTTGTTTTTCATTCACCGAGTTTATAAATTGATGTTTCAGAGAGCTGTTATTATAGTCGCATAAATTTTTAAGCAGAATTCATAGGAAAGATAAATGCTCTCGAACGATGAGAAACGTACATGCTAAAAGAATTTCAATCGTCTATCTCGTCGGGAAAAGTAATATCTTCCTTCTAATCAGTTCATCTTCGGATATCGCATTGCAGCCGGCCGATGCATCAAAGGCGCAGAGGTGCGAAGCCGCGTTCGTCGTCCCCGCAGTGATAGATGAGCGAAAGATTAATACAGGCCTCGGCGCACCGCGGCGCGAGGAAATAAGAGCAGCTCGCTCTTAGGCGCAGGTGGCGTTTACACGCGAATCGATTGAATTTCCCGGCCGTCAAACATTAATGCCCCACGCCACTCAGGAGCAAATTAAATCTGTAATAACTAATTAATAACAATGTCAGCGCGCTGCCGCTAAAAAAGGGACAAAGCTGTATGAGCGATGCGCACGTAGAGCGCTGAAAAAACTCTGCATATACAGCGAAATTAATAACGAAGGATATACGCAATACACTTCAGCAGACTATCGTCTGCATTAAGAGCTACGGGAAAGGTGGTGTCTGTGTGTATACACACACGTACGATGGCAGTAGGGATAAAGTCGCGCGCGCTGATGAACCGGCGCTCGGCCGTATACACCGCGAGGGCCAGATATATAATGGCCGATGCTTTTTCAGATTGACACGAGCGATTACGGATCGTTTGCCTTTTCTTGTTGCTCGTCTCGCGCGTCGGTATGCTTTCGTCGAGGAAGGAGGCAAGCGTGGATAGAGAAGTAAACGAAGACGATGAGGGATTGTCGTGAGACGAGCCGTGGAATAGTCAGAGCTGACGATGCTTGATGCGCGTATCATTGCACGCTTAAGCTTTCCGACTCGCGAGTGCTTCGACAGCTTTTTTGACTTTTATATGGATGGTTGGGATTATTTATAGTCTATTCTGGAATCTGTATTATTTTATCAAGGCAAAATTATACTAGATATTTTATGCTACTAATTTGCACGAATAAGTAAAAATGCTCAGCTATTAAAAAAGTCAAATTTCGTTGAGATCTTTATGAAAATTCTCGCCTCGCAGCCTTATACAGTCTTATCATTCTGCCGTAGCATGCAATAAATCAAAAGCACGTCCGGTATAAGTTGCGAGCCTGCAAAATCATAAATCTTTGATTTTCCGTGAAGTTTGCGCTCTTGATGAAGCATAAACATGGAGCGCAGGTAGGAAAAAAATAATAAAAATAACGTTTCGCCTCACGCTCGAAATGAAAAAATCCCCGAGCCATCTCCGGCAGCAAAATCGCAGATCATGAATATTCAAAGCTCGAAGCGCAAGGGCCGTATGTATACGTATACACATAGATAGAAAATGCAAGGCTCGAACAAACGGAAAGTGAAAAAGAGGCAAAGCCGGGGGCCCCCGCGGCAGTGAAAAATACGAACACGGAAAGCGCGCGCGTCGAGATTTAACGGCGAAGATTTCGATATGTGTAAAACGTTCGCGCCCCAGCTGCTCTTTCTCCGGCTTGCATGTTTATATACGTATGCTGCCGGGCAGCGCGTCGGAAAGTTTCCGAGAAACCTCCTATAAATACCCCCATTAGGCGGATCGTGTTACCCGTTTAAATTACTGATCGGCGCAATTACCTCGATAGGCTCTGGTCATTCTCCCTTTCCGCCGAGAGCGCGCTGCACCAAAAGCAAAATCACCGAGATCGAGAACGGGAGGGATCAGTTATTCGGAATTACCGAGTAGCGATGGGCTACAAATTTTGGGAGCATCGATTCGCTCCCGGTAATTAAAGCCCGATGCTCCGGAATTAATTATGCCAATTTTTCACTTTAATTGATCGTTTTATTATTATTTCGAGCAGCAGCAGCAGCCAGGATTAAAAAGAAATTGCCCGCAAATTTCAAAGCCGAGCTTGGCAAAAAAGGCAAAATAAAATTTGGTTTTATCTGACCGAAGAGGGTTTTGCATTCCCCTCATCAGCACGTCAAAAGTAATCCGAGCGAAGTCAGCGAAGTGCATAACGAAAGCTCGCAGCCGATACTTCCAGCCGCGGCGAGTATATAGGAATGCACCTTCCTGTACTCCGCCTCGTGCTTCCAACACACGGGCGCAGCGAGGCCTACACGTACAGAGAGCGAGAGCGGGGCAATTTCGAAACTATCTAGATTATCCCCGAGCGTCACGAAGGTATACACGTACACACAGCTAGCCACAGCCATCAAGCCGGATTTTTCTCCCTTCAGAAAAGAGGGAGAGAGAGAGGAGAAAGAGAGAAGCTAGTTCGCTCCCGTGTCGGAATTAATGAGCAGGATTAATGAGCGGCCGGCACCTGCCCGAGCGATTTTTCCGGCCGCGGCGATTGGTCTTTTGAAAATCCGCGGCAATTTTCGCGCTCTCGCCGGCGCATTATAACGAAACCGCGGCGGCGGCCGGCGAATTCCGATTGCCGAGAGCGATAGGACGAGCGAGCGCGAGCAGCTTTGCTTTTCTATATGCGAATTATTAAACTGCGCTCGGGCCTATTGCAAATAGATCGGCCCTGGATAGCCGCTGCAAGCTGTCGGCTGGCGTCTACGTCTCGAGTATATACACCTTTGTGTGTGAGCTTGTGCGTGTGTCTGTGTGTTTAAGAGCTCGCGCCCGAGAGATGTAATGGCTTTGATTTTCATGTGTACGTCAATTTATGGAAAGTTCACAATTAACAGTTTCCTTCGGTTTCTTTTTTACCTCGCGCGCTCTTTGCCAATTATTCGGATCAAAATGTTGGATAATAAAATTAAGCGGGGCGAAATGAAAAAATGAAAAATTCACTCGATTACTGTGTTTTCACTTTTCTGAGATTGTATCGTTCAAATTGTGCGTTTTCTAACCTTCTGTTGTTCGATTATCGACACACTTTTTTCGCGGTTTCTTTGAAAAGATAAATCAAATATTTAAGTATAATAACGAATAATGGATCCCAGGAGATTTTCCAAGATATAATAAATTTTGCGAGAAAACGCGAGACGTTTATTGCCAAAGTATCACATAGTAAATAAGTTGTCTATGTTCAGTAATTTTTAGATACACTTAACCGCCTTTGTATCAAGAGTAAGAGTGATTGAAGGGGTGTGCTAGTTGACAAGCAATTAAACATCAAATCAATTAAAACGATGGCTTTGGACTTTAACTATTCAAGGTATCTTTAAGCAGTTGGAAGGAGCGATAAGTGGAAAAAGCACAAGGCGGAATCTACTCTTTACGAGCTCACTAATGAGCTAACTATCTACCTTTTAAAAAAGCTCGCGAGCTAACGATCTCCCGGCTTTTTTCTTGCACACTGGCCTCCCTTTGGTTCCTTATTAAAAAGCCAGCTCTGAAATTTCTTATTTTCAACTGGCTGTCAAAGCACCACACCTACCTCGGCTGCGCGGCTTGTAATTTACATTAATAACGCAGCCACTGTGATCGCACGCGATCAGCTGCATAGGCGATCGGCGCGGGAGACAAAAAGAGAGAAACTGCCTCTCGCGCGCAGGTGTTGCAATCTCGATCGATCAAAAGCCAAAGGAATTTTGTCACTCCCGGCCTTATCTTCCTGCTTTTCCCTCGCCTCAATGATAAATCTGCAGCCAAGCTCCCGACGATTGACTCCGATCACGGCTCCGCACTTCGGCAATTGCGCGCGCGCGCGCTCGCTGACGTTGAGCAATATCCCCACTGTCTCCGGGAGATAGTCTGGCTTTTCTCCCTGTTTTCTCCTCTGCGGCTTGCATGCATCGCGTCGTTATTCGCCTGGACCGCTCTCGTGGGGAACGGGTTTTATGCATTCGTCCCCGAGGCTGCTGCTTCGCGATTTTAGTGCGCGCGCGCGCCGGTCGAGGATTGAGAGATCGATGGCTCGCTTCGTTTTCTTCTCTTTTTCTGTTTCGTCGGATGCGCGCCGATCTGCCATGCCTTTTTTGAGCGCGCCGGCAATTTGCTGGCTTGATGTCACGCTGGAGAACGAGACTCGAGGATGTTTCTTTGCTGGGATGAGGTATTGCTTTTTTTTTAAGGGTTTGGATTCGGTTCCAAAGTTTATAAATTTTTTAAAATTACACTATCACGTAGATTATAGCTAATATAGTTTTAAAACAAGAATATGTTGTTTATTTGAATATTGTTTAAAGTTTTAAGTATCTGGCCTGGACAGAAATTCAAGGAATGTTCGAAATTGAGAAGTAGTTTTTCATGCGAAGTACTTAATTAAGTACATTGTGAATTCTCAGTATATGCTTTCGGGCATCGAGCAGTTAATTTGCAAACTACTCTGAAAATTGATACGTGCGCAGGCTCTCTCAAAATGCCACGTCAGGTATTTTACATTAGCATACACCAATAAACTTCCAAGAATATATGCCTATGCTCTTTTCGAACATGTATCAAACGCTTTCTCATATTATTAGGAGCTTTAATCTTACTCGTTTAATCTTTACAAAATTTGGCAAAAACATGCTTTATGCCTTACTTATCGATCGAAAAAAATGAGCGTCGATCGACTTTAAAACGGCTTAATTAAAGCCACCAAAGTATATTTAAAAATGAAGTAGTCGCCAATTAGAGATTTGAGCGAGTAAGAAAGTAAAAGACTTTTTGCAGTGGTCGAAAAATCGACGGCACTGTGTTTAAAACTGCGCAATGCTGCGAGCCAAGAAGCAAGAAGACTCGAAATCAAGGTGATGTCTTCCTTATAGGTACATTTGAGAAAATTACACACGGAACTCGCGGAGCCGCGCGAAATTACGGTCCGCTGCGCTCAGCGCCAAGGAGGAAGTTGCTTCGCAGCGATATGTGCACATTTGGAAATGAAGGCCCTTTTTACAAATGCAAGTCTCTCTCTCTCTGTCTCTCTTGAAGTTTTGAAGAACGAAGTCGGACTTCCGAGAATCGCAAGCCGGAATATCAAGCTCCGAGCGCTGCGGGCGATTTGCGGCTTACGAGAGATGCGACTGTCTGAAATTGAAAAAGATTGCCGGGTGCGCGCGCAGAGCCAAGCTCTCTACGTGCCGCGCCAAATGTGTCTTTTTCTCTCCGCTCAATTCTCGCTCCGACCTCTCCGCGTCTTTCGCCGAAAGGCTTCCTCGGAGTTTTTGGAAGAGGAGCGCGTTTATCTCTGCGGGCTTATTACCTTCTCGATTTTGAATAATCCCGCTTAAAGTAATATGCACGCGATGCCGCTCATTTCGCTGCTTAATAACACAATTAGTAATAAGTAAAGTTTGAAGAAAAAAACCGGACACGTCGATTTGTATTATATTCTAGATTAGACAATGGCAGCTTGTACTTGTGGCTGTTTAACGCATTGTGGCGAGTTTATCATCTTGCAAGCAATTAAAGGACGGACGAGCCTGTGTTGAGCTCGTAAGGTAATTTCACGAGCAAACAACGGCCTATCGTAAAAGTCAGCGTCCCTTGTTTTATGCATTACGACTCTATGAGACGCGCGCTGCCCCCGGGGCGATCGGCGCGAGCTCCTCTCGCTCAGATGAAATACTTTAGAACCCTTCGAGCTCGCGCGCGCTGCTTCAATAAATTCAGTTATACGCACCAACGCGAGAACTCTAGCTAGCTGCTGCGGGTTTCTCTCCTTCCCTCTCTCGCTCCTTTTTTTTTACAGTCACTCCCACTCGTGACTTGACGCGAGTTCGTTTACTTTTCAAACTAGTGCTTTGAGACCTGCATTGTCAAGAGTGTTATTCAAGTCGGGAGTTATGGGCCGGACTGCGGGGAAATTACATTTTTTTAAACTGCCTTTCGCGAGGAATATTGTAATTTATTATAGAAGACGTAATTGTTAGGAACTTTACCGAGCTAGTATATAAATTTCTTATTCACTTTTTTTCATTTAATTGAAATTATTAGTTATTTTTATTTTTACCGCCTGACGTGACATTACTTATTAAGCTATCAGCTCCATCGGGAACAAGAAGCTTCATTATCGCATGTCGCGCGACGCGAATAAATCCAATCCCCCCTCTTTTGAAGACGGCGCGACGTCAAGCCGTAAACGTCGCTCGCCGGATTTAAGAGCCGGAAACTTCTTAATCGGCACATACGAGTGTTGCGCTCTTACCTTACACGCTAACAAAATATTTATTGAAAGTCATTTGAAAAATGTATAAATAGAACTTTGAATGTAATTTTTCAAAATTCTCAGCGTTAATATTCATTGAGGCTTATTAGCGGCGTTAAAAAAGAAGTTAGCAACTTAATCACCAGCATTATCTTAAGCGGCCCAGTCCCGAGCTGGCACTTAAAAATAATAGCAAAGGAAAATTCGCTGCTCTCACACCTCGCTTTCTTACACACGTCTCGGCAATTTGCTTCTTTCGAACACACAGAGGTAAATGGCAACGGGCACTTTTCGCGAGGCACGCGTAAAATATCCCAACGCATAAACAGCCGCTGATTAGCTCGCGTATAGTTTCGAGAGAGCCTAAGCGCCGCGCGTGCCCCTCTTTTTTTGCAGTAGGCAGTCAGTCGGCACTTGGTAGCAATAACAAGCGCACGCGCCATACATACTCGCGCCGACTGTTATCGGAAGAGCTCGAACGACCCGAGGCCGGAGGAAAACAACGCTCGCCAAATCATCTCTTTTTCTCCCGGCAATTTCCAGCGTCGAACTCTCCGCGCGGCAGGAAAAAAGGAGGCGAGCGAGCCAGGTGCGAAAAACGAGAGGAAAAGAGGGCCGCAGTTGAACGATTATAGCTTCGTCGCGTAGTCGGCTTTATCTCGCTGCCCCGTCGGCCGCTCTTTTTTGCGGGCTCATTAGTTATGCCTAATTAGCGCCACGGCCGCGCGGGTAGATAGCGATCTACTTGGCTGTAATTAGCCTGGCGCCTGTACACCTCCGGGTTCATCGATGCCTCGTTCCTCGCCATCTCCTCTCGGCTTTGCGCGAGAATATACCAGTTTCCGAGCCGATTCGGAAGCTCAAAGGAGGGGGCCGATCATCGATCGCGATGAAAAATAAATTGACGATTAATTGATTTCGATTTATTACTGTGAAAGACTCGAGTTGAGCGCATTGACACAAGGTAGCGCACGTTTATGCCTTTTGATTTTTAAGTTTTTCGGACTAGATGTAATTGAATTGTTGAAAAATGTTCTACCTGCAAGACTGATTGCAAGATTAGCAAAAGATTAGCTTTTAACTTGTTAATTGTAAATGAATCATTAACAAGTACATCTTTATAAATTTCCAATTAAACGTTCCAGAGAAATGCCCTTATACCTGAAGCGCATTTAATCAGCATCGCGTCAAAGTGTCTGAAGGAAAGGCGCTTAGAGCTCCAATACAATTGCAGAGCCGATCCCTGAGAAAAATAGCGAAGCAATCAATTAAGCCGCGGCTATAGATCGAGCCTAGGCTCTTACAAAGTAGCGGACACGACGCGAAGAATAATACGCTCTCCTCCCATAAGTAAAGGAAAAAAGTCGCCTCGAAACAATCTTCGATGTCCGTAAACGTTTGAAACCCCATTGTGTGTCTCTGAGCACGCCGACAAAATCGTCTTTGTACCTCTCGCGAAGAGAGAGAGAGAGAGAGAGCCGCGATATTAGAAGAAAATGACCGTCGTCACCACTCGCGGCTCCTTAGCCGCTCTCCGGAGCAGCACTTACCAATCGAAGATGAACGTATACCTTCGCCCACAGCGCACGCACGCGTATACATGAAAGAGAGCGAAGGAGAGAGGACGAGGCGGAGGAATATATATTCGCGAAGCGGAAAAGAATGAATAATCGATCGTCGGGTTGGTTGATATAGTTATATGCGCGCGAGAGAGAGAGAGCTTGGGTCGCCGATATTCGCTGGTCGGTACGTATAAAAGCGCGTGCAGCGAGCGATATTCCATAAAGGAGGCCGCCGTGACGGAAGATATTGTAAGACAAGTTCGCCTCGTCGGGACCTCCCGAGCCGGGTGGCCCTTTTCCCTCCTCGTTCTATCTCTATCTATCTGTTACTCCCCCCTTCTCTGCTCCTCTCCCCTCTCTCTTTCTCTTTTGCTATGCTCGAGATTCTTCCTATGATGCTGCGCGTGTATACAGAACGACGTCGTTCTACCAAGCGGGATTATCAAGCTTTTATTTTTCTTTTATTTAAGAAATTATGATTTCAGGTGAAAATTATACATTTTACTAGTTACTGAAGCAACAGAATTTATAAAATTTTTTGAAAATGACTGATTATTGACAATTACGTAGCTAGTGTTAAGTAGAAGAAAGAACAAAATTCTTAATTAAAAATAGGATGACAAAAATGAGTATTAGCAACCTAAGGCCAATTTATTTTTTTTACCCGGAAACTGTCGGACACTGCAAGAAGAAAACTTTTTTGAATAATAGCTGTACTATTTTATCAATTAATAACAGACTATAAAAATCCAAAAAATGACTATTCATTTGAGGAAATATTAATATGCTATTAGTAAATCTTAGTATATTTCCAATAAAATTTTCTGAAAACTATAATTTTTTAGGTATATACCTTTATAAATCTAAGATTCACTGTGCTATTTTACGTGTTTGTATGCAGGCTCACATTTTTTAACTCGAAAATATATATTTCATTAATGCTTTGAAAAATTTAATTAGTCCTGACAAACATTGTATTAAAAAGAAACATTAAATACAAATAAAACAAGAAATTTTATATTTCCAAAATAGCACATAGGAAGAGCGGAATTAGTTTCCCGAAAAAAGGAAAACAGAAAAGCAAGCTCTCGACTTTCCGCACTCCCCAGACCGCTTGTGTACATCGAACACACATAGCGCCTTTGCTATAAGCCTCTTCTCCTTCTCCACACAAAACACATAAATAGAGAGAGAGAGAGAGAGTGGAGAGCAGTCACGTGTGCACGCGGCGCATGTACGTAAGAAATGCGCGCACACGAGCGGCAGAGACATTTGTATCCGTGCTAGCCGTTCGTTAGGCGATTTACGATCGCGCGCATATACAGACACAGAGAAAGAGAGAAGCAGAGCATAATACGTCGATCCTTCCTGACAACAAGTGGACGAGGCGCGCGCGCTCAAGCCGCTTATTCATCTTTTTATCTAGCGGCGCAAGCGCGCGCCACTGACTTATGGCAAATTATGCCGAGGGCAGCATCGGTAATTAGAGCTTTTTTACGCCAGCTTTGGTTTAAAGAAGGGGACGTTTACGCGCGCGATTCTTAATTTCGAGGGCAATTAAGCTCTAGTTCTTTCTTCAGCGATCGTTTACTACTTTGTACATTGGAATTTGTCGGGGAAATTGTATCTGTTGGATCGGTCCAATTACATAGCGCTAAGCTATAGCTATACTCGGGAAAAATGCTCTAAGCTAGCGGGATGACGATAACTGTAATTTTTATTTTCAACGCCCAATCAACCTCTTGAACGTTTCCTGAGACTTGTATAATTTTCTATAAGTATCGCTAGAAAGAATCATATCGATAAATCTCTCCCTTACCACATCTAATCATTCAAATCTTAACAATCTTTACCGAGAAAAGCTTATTTATAGTTATTAGTCGGCAACGCAGCGGCAAGGAAAAAATAAATAAACACCAGCATTGCGCGAGGCAATAATTTAACGAGAGCGAGCCCTTTTATCGCTCTTATAGCCGTCCATTTAGAGCGAGCAGCGTTAAACGCGTCCGCCGCCGTCCTCGTAATTATTGTCGCGATCGCGACGCGAAACCGCGCGTCGCAAATCATCCACGTCGCGGTCGCCTCGATATAATTTGCTTGTCCGATGCACAAGTGGACATTGTTAGCTCCGTATAAACACAATGGTTTTTCCTTTTCTTCCGCGAGTCTCGATGCTCCTTTGTTCAGTCAAGTGAAACGTCGAGGCGTCTTGTGGATGCACGTGTGCGATTGCCTGGATTTGCGTATGCATGGAAAGACTTGGTTAAATAATGGCTAGAGCGCGGGAAGCTGTTTTATAGTATCATTTGTCTAATTTCTAAATTGGAATCATTCTAATATAATTTAATTATAACTTATAAGGAAGATGGTACATTTAAATATTTCTTTATTTTTATGTTGCAGGTGAGTTATACAAATCATCAGTTTCCTATGTCTTCTTCAACTATAGTAAGTTTTAATTAATATTAATTAATATTTTTGTATATAGATTATAGAAATCAGTATTAATGTTACGTTATAAATCCAATAAATATAGAAAAAAAAACATTGAAAATTTTTTTTTTACATTGTACGTACTTAGCGAATAAGAAGAATAAAACAAGGAACAAGAAAAATGTGTGTGTAGAAGACATATAATCCTTTTTCACTCTTTTAAACAAACAACTTTTCGAATGATTAATAACACAATACCAGCCTACTCGACCCGACGAAGTGCCATCGTTTAATCCTACATCAAAATATTCGCGAAACCTCGTTATCGGGACCGACGTATAGCATTTCGCCCGTTATTCGCAAGCCTCCCTTCCAATACTTCCACACCATGGCTCGATCGCGCGTGCCTTCGATCATCAACCAAAGCAGCGAGTTACTTGTACCTTGAAAAAATAAAAAAAAATAAACAAAAATAGATAAAAAAAAATGTACGTATAGGCGGGCACCGGTCCGACAAATTAAAACAGCGTAGCTCGCCGCGGCGAGTTCTTCGGATATCGCGCGGAGGCAGCCCGCTGGGCCTTCTCATTCTTTTTGCTGCGCAGCAGCGCGACATGCGCGGAGCGCGCCTGCGACGACGCAGGCCTTTAAAGGCATGACTATTCAGTATCTCATTTTAAGAAAGGACTTTTTTACTCTTGCTTTTCCGCTCGACTTCTGCCATGCCTTTTCCGGATTTCGTGGGCAGCCGGCAATTTGTTACGCTCGACTCGCTTTTTTTTTTTGCCAGCCAGAGGATTTCGAGACACGCGCGCGCGAGCGCCTTGACTCTGAATGAAAAAGCGTCGTGTGACTTGGTTTTCGTGCTAATATGATAGGGATTATTGCCGATGAATTATACATGGAATGAGTCAGGCGCTTAAACTACTGCGAGAAAAAACAGCGAAATTTTCGTGTTGATCTTTCCGGAAAGTTTGTTTGAAGAAACTCGATAATTTATATCATCCAAAAGCTATCAATCATCGTCTGCGTGCTAAGTATCGCAACAAAGAAGATGAACACATTGTCATCTGTCAAACTACCTTCGTATATTGCTCTCTTATGTTGCATGAGTAATTTAAATTCTGAAAACAGAAGAATTTCAACGAAAAAGAGTTACTTCATAGTAATGAAGTTCTAAAGACTCCAGTGTTTCTCATTTTTTCTCATCTACACTAGTACTACTAGCTTCTGCGTAAGGATATCGAAATACTCCAGCACTGCAACACAGCTAAATATTTAATAACATTGAAAGATTTGGTTGAAGCTTGAAAGATATAGGTAAAGAAAGAACAGCAATTAAATGCTGATTGTCGGATAAGCCTCAGGAAGCATTGGCTCAACTAAATCGGCAGAATAGCTTTTCCAGTCAGAATAAATTTTAATGAAAAATATTTGATAGATCGATAAGTTTGGCCGCGAGCCAGCGAGTTTCTCCGATCTTTGTTTCGAAATGTAGCAAGAAGGCAAGCAAGCAAGCAAGCAAGCAAGCAAGTAGATAGCGAGCTACATCAAGTTCTCGGTGAACTGGAGTCTGCAGAGCTCGAAAGAAATAGTAGCAGAGTGACCGGGCGGCTAGAGGCAAACGAGTAGTGTGACTGCGAGAGTCTCGCGAGAGAACAAGCTACAGCGTATAAACTACGCTCGCTCTCGATCATTATATGGGCGAGTCTGCATGGACTCGCAATCCGTGTACTCAAAAGGATAGGCTTGATTGTGCATGTTCTTTTTAATTAACCTTTTCTTTGGCACGCGAGCAAACGGCACGAGCTACAAAAATCTCCTGTTTCTTACTTTTCATTTCTCTTTGTTTCTTGTAAATCGCATTGCGAAACCATTTTCTCCTACGCTTTATATAGACTTAATTAACACAGCGCCACGCCGGCTACACGGATATTGGGTATCGGGAAAAAATACCTCTAGGCTTATTTGAATAATAGCCAACTTATTTTCTTTCGATTTTTATATCGATTTTCACCGATACTCAATCACTATCGTATCGGTGTCAATTTAAAACAACCCGAAACACGAACCTAGTGTTTTCTATTCACGCCGCATCTATTTAAAATCATTAGCGTTATCGTTGAAACTCATATTTACAATTAACGCAACAACAGTGAGCTGAGGGATAAAACACAGTAATCAATAGATCCCAGAGGAGAAAGCCGAAGCCAGCGTGGAAAATAATTTGAAATCCAAGAAAAAGCGGCGCGTGCGCGCGTCACTTTGCTCTGCCGGGCATATCATTATAAGCGCCCGGCCAAGTGTAAGTCCTGGACAACTGGCCTGCGTCCGCTATCGGTTAACCGGCATTAAAGGACGTTCGCTCGTCGATTGTGGAGGCGAGAGAGGGTGACAAGAGCCGACGTCGTCCGTATTGCCCGCGAATGCGACAATATAGCTACACGATCCGACGATATGTCGCTCCTAATATAGGCAGCACGCTCGTCTCGCGCTTATTTCTGGGATTGGCCGCCGCAAGCGCGCGCGCGATCGCTGCCTCAGATTCGGTGCGCGAGTCCGCCACCGCCTGCAGCTCAAGCCGGATTGCCAAGTGTAATGGATCGATCAAGTGCCCAACGCTGTGGCTACCTGCCCTGCCTGGGTAAGCGCGACGATTATGTCCACGAGGGGGGACAGTTTTAGTCGCGCGAGTCGGTCGAAGCACTTGTTAAGGTCTAACTGTATTCCCTCTTGAATGATTAAAAGCATTTGCTTAAGTAGCTGCGGTCATTTTTTAAAGCAATCATTAAACCTATTAATTTGCAACTATGTAAAAATTATGAAATTTGGTAAAAATTACTGTACCCGACAGTAAAGGTTTCAGAGACTGGAAAAACTGAAAAAATTATGATATTAGCTAGATTAATAATTTTTAAAAATTTTACATAAAAAATGGTTCGTTGACGAATCGAAGAAAACCTAAAAATATCGAAATTCGAGGGGTAAAGCTGGAGCAGATTGCAATAAAAGGCTAAAATCCAGAACTCTTATTTTGACCGTGGAATAAATAAGCACTCATAGACACAGACAAGATACATTCAACGCACATTCGGCTTTTTTCGATGCTTGTAGCTTTTGAAAGTCTAGCGATGATCAATCGGCAGAATGAAGGATGTATGGATGCACCAGAGAGACACGAGGCTGCAGCGTAGTTGGCATTCCTCGGTACTATCGGAGCGCGTCGAGAGCTCGTGCCCCCCGGTCGACTTACAAATCGGCCGCCGACAGCGATCCTCGCTGCGGATTCGTCACGATCGCAGTGCTCTCGAGATTAGAGTTGAGAACAGAGGAAATTTGGATGAGGGCGCAATTCGAAAGCTTAGTTAAGATTTGTGAAAATATTAATTTAAAATATTTTTATGATAATTAAATTATTTCGAAAATGAAGATTTCATATTTTCAATAATAGTTGATAAAACGGAGAATGTCAGATAGTTATCAGAAATAAAACATTTTTAATGAAAATTCACTTAATCTAAACTATTCCACTTAATTTGAAGTTAATTAATGTTGATTACTTACCTAAAATAGAAAATAAGCAAGTTAAAATTAACTGTAGGTACTAGTATTATCTAGTTATAAAAATCATGTTATGAAAATGTAACATCAGGTAGAGAGAGAGAGAGTTCCTCGAAGAAAAATGTTTTTGCGAGAATAAAAGTGTAAATTTCCAGACGCTATAGTTTTTCAATTCTGTGTAGTGAGCGCCATAAATAAAATCCGCGCAAGCGTAAGCACCAATTAAGTGGATCAACAGAGGCCCCTTGAGTAAAATTTTGCTGTTATTAAAAACATCAGCATAAATATTCCGAGCATAAACGCGACAGACAAAAAGAACAGAAAAGTGCATAATCGATGCGTTCCGAAGTTTTTGTCTCCTTTATGAAGAAGGATACTACTCGTTACTCTTGTTTATAAACTTCGTGAGTAACTCTTCGATGTTTTACTCAAGAGGATTAAATTCTGGAAGCTAATTAAAAATATTTAACTAACGAAATATTAATAAACAATAATTTTTAACAGTCACCTAGGATTAATTCAACACCTTTCTGAATGAAAATAAAAATAAAACTAAATTTGCATAACGTGTCTGATTACACTCGTCTGCATCTCCTTAGACCCTATATCAATTCTTCATTACAATTTCCCCAACGAACAGGACTTTGTATTTGAATTATCGGCGAACCAGACAAAGTAAAGAAAGTGTATTTGCATTCTTCGATAACTCCTCGAAGAAGACAAAACCGAAAGTGGCACGCGATATCGCGTCGCTACTTTATACCCTTGAAAAGCCGAGTCTCCCGATCGTCATTCCTGTTTATATAGGAAGCCGCAGCGCGCTGAGCCTCGGATATATTCGCCTGGCGGCCGAGAGACATTCTTTGTCGGCCTTATCCTCATTACGTATGATCGCGCGAGCGGCGCAAGAAAACGGCGGTCTGATTGCCGGCGCGCGCGCGCGCGCGATATATATAAGAGAGAAGGAGCGCGGCGGTGATCTGATCTACGAGCGTTTAACGAGAAGTGGCATAAGTCAACCGCGGGTGCAGCGCACGCGCGAACGACTCTCTTTTCCGCGCGCGCTTTCCGCGCCAGTTTATGGGCTCTCTAGCTCGTTTTTTTTGCGAGTAGACTGGGTGGCTGAAAAGGGACTAACGATCTGGAGTATTGACAAAAATTTGGAGAAGTTAAAACAGCACAATTTTGAGTTGGTATTTTATAAATATAAACTGGTATTCGAGAAGCTCGCTACAAAGATTGTAATTCTCATAAACTAGATCTTATACCGTGTCGAAAAATAGAACTCGAAATCATGAGAGTCCGATTAAAAAGAAGATCAGAATAGAGAGAAAGGAGCGATAAAAGAAAAGTACACAAGCGTAAGGCTAGATTCATCCAGCGTTTAAATTAGTTTATACCTCGAGGGCGACTCTGTGCAGTACGGGCACGGGTTAAATTGCTCTCTCCGTGCGAGATGCGATTATCGTCCGTTGATCGAGGGGGGAATCCGCGACCTTGCGATCGCCTTTTCCCCCCTCGGGTCGCGCGCTTATAACTTACAATTAAGGGCTGCAGCCGTTGGACGATGCGCGACCGCGAGTGAGCGATGTGACGGCTCTCGCTCTCTTTCGCCGCTTATGTATGCCATCGAGTCGAGAATCGCATTACGGACATTGCCGCTGCGCTCCTTCTAAAGCCAATGTTTTGTTTTTCTTATTCTTTTATACTCTTTTGTAGGCTTGATATTATTGTATGTTTTTATTACTAGAGCTACCCGCTTTAATTACGTTAATTAACAGCGTTGAAAATTAGTGCACATAAGCAACGGTATATTTACTATTCATTTAGAGAGAAAAATAAATGGAAAAATAAAATAATAATCTTTTGCATTGGTTTGTAAAGTTTACACCATTTCATCGAAAATAGTTTGGCGATTAGTTTTGAAATCATAATATATTACCTAATCGCGAAGCAATGTATACTGACTAAAATTTAAAAAATATAACGTCAGGGCAAAGAAACGCCTTTACACATTTAAATGTGCGCACAAGTGATCCGAGAAGCTGCGAGGGCAACGTTCGCTTATGTACGCGCAATCATCGTCTCACCTCTAGCGTCTCGGATACCACGACGTGCTGATTTCCCGGCTGAGCGAGCAATAACACTCGTCACGGAGCATTCGTGCAAGCGATATCCCGATGTATAAATATACTAAGAAAGGATCGTTGGATGTGCGTATTGCTAATTTTTTTTAAGTAAGCCTACGCGTTGGTTAATTATACAAACTATAGGTAAGCTCTTATCGATACCAGTACTGTAATAATGACAATAGAAGAAAATGTGTATCAGTTCTTCTCAAACTTTAAGAGTAACAATCAGCGTAATTCAGATCGACCAAAATAACGCCGAAACCAAAAGCTTCAAGCACAACAACGCCATTCATCATAAAAGGCTCAACAAACAGCCAGGAAGATGGCAAAAAATCCGTAATCGAATTCTCGAAAGCGAGCAGCGATTCCTTTCTTCGCGCAGTCGCTCGATCCAGCTTGTCCATATCTCCCCCGAGCGATGCTTATCTCGATCTTTGCGCTCCTCCTCGTACGCCTTCCTCGTTGGCCCTCCGCGCGCTGCTCGTCCTCTCATTAGCTATCCCGGGGGCCGATCTCGCTTACGGGCCGCTCGCCGCGCGCGCGCGATTAAAATCGGCGGGGGCCGCGCGCGCGCGCGCGTGTGTGTAACGAGCGATAAACGCCGACGGGGGCGGCAGAGGGAGGCGAAAAACGCATGTAACACGCCGGGGTCTAAGTAATTTGAGGACGCGTAATCCGCCTGCGCGATCTCGATACGTTTGCCCTCGCGCCGGGTGCGGGTCTGTTCGTGTAGGGGGGCAGAGTGAAGGGAGGCTTGTTTAAAAGTCACCCGCGCGAGCAAATAATTATTCGACGGCTGTAATCCATGTTCGAGCGTGTACGCGAAGCTGGAAAACAAAACGGCCGATAATTGCCCGATCGAGTGGGGGTGGAGAGCTGGTTGATCGCTTGTAATCGCTTGGCTTTGAGAAAAGATTCGGGTTCAATCGACTTTATTTGTTTTCAAGCTTGGCTTTGTCGTTTTATCTTCGGTCTGATGCGAAGTACCTTCATACTGCTTTTCAAAAATGATAATTACAGGTATATGCAGAAAAATATATATTAAAATTTTGAAATTTGATTAATTCGTTTAAAAGGGAAAGCTTTGCTTAAATATACACATCACAGTGGAGTCATTTCCTCATCGATCGAATCAAATTGTATCGTACGTAAGCTATAGAAATTAGCATAATTTATGCAATATTCAAAACTTTTCATAATGCGGAAACTGAAGTAACATAAATAGCTCTCTCTTCATCCTCGTCAATAGCCGATCGAATTAAGCGTTACACAAACACACTGCGGCGAGAGCCTGGAAAATGTTTGTTTCCAGCCGACATAATCGCGTTGGCATTGATTTTGTGCAAAGTGCAATTCGCCGAGTTGGCAACCTGCCGCAGCCCTCGCGTCAACGGCTATATCATTTTACGCTTTCGCCTTATCGTTTCCACCGGCACATATCCCTCGAACCCGTCGAATTTATTGCGGCGATCGGGGCGCCCCGCGGAAAAAGTTGCGCGATCCTAGCAGTGAAATTGCGCAAGAACGGAAAGAAGGAAACAAGAAAGCTTTAACGGTCGCTGGGAGATGCGCGAGCGCACGTCGGTAATCGCCTAGCTTTTTCTAGCCCCTCGCAGCGGGGGAATTTTTTAATTGAGCGGGATAGCCTAAGTAGCTCGTATAATTATTTTTATTCGCCATAAAGTCTCGGGAACGCTTGCGATACACAATTTATTTTAAAATAAACGTCGCTCGCTGAATGGGCGATAATTGCATGTGTGCGTACTCCATCTCATTTACAATTACTCGCGTGGAACGAGTTTGAAATAAAATCTTTGGAAATAAAAATTCTGGACAGCGTAGCAGGAGTAGGTATAATGAAAAAAAGCGTTAATGTCATATTGTAAGAACGCTTTATCAAGAATCTTATAATGACGTCAAGAGTCAGTTTCTGAGTGACACTCATCTCGAGTCGCCAAGAAATTTCCGGAGGCATATACTCAAGCCGAAAAGAAAACAAGCGAAAGTAGGAAAATTATAATCCGCAACTTGTTCGCATACTTTGTATCCTTATTAGCAATTAAAGCTCTCGGTTATCGGAGCGGCCGTCAAACAATCGGCGCATAATAAACGCGCTCGACATGCAAAACTCCAAAGAGGCGAAAAAGCAATTAATTCGAAAATAATTAATACCCGCTAATGCGTCAGAGTTAATGCAACGGGCGCGCAGGCGCGCATTAAACTTCTTTTACTCTCGTCGCCGCCGAAAAAAAAAAAATGAAAAAAAGCTGAAAAATCGAAAGCATCGACTCGGCTGCCGTGGAAAAAATCGGCATTTCTGTTTCACGAGGAGGGAGAGATCAGCTGCCGTACGGAGAACTCGTTCTGGAGCTGCCGCGTTGGCTCGATCGATCGTCCGCCGACGCTGCCGCAGCTCTGGCTCTCTGAGTATCTACACCGATTTATCGCTGCAGAAATTGTGAGTCCCTCGGAAAATTGTTACGGCAAAGGCTGCTCGCTCGGGCGCGCGGTATTTTAATCGACGCGCGATTACCGGCCCCAGCATTTTCTCTCTCGCTCTTCTATATAGTAATTTTGTTTCCTAATCGGCTGTAGCCGCGGCAACTTTTTGATTTTTCCGGCTGCGCTAGAGAGAGAGAGAGAGAGAAGCCAATCAATTATATCGGGCGCTTTTCCTTTTGCCAGCGAGATTCAAACTTTGGTTATTGGTCTAATACGCAGTTTATCGAAACGTTTACGCGATACGGAATATTAGCCAGCTCTGTTGGCTCTGGCGAGTGGTACACGTGCAGACTTTTTGCTGGATCGAAAAATCCGGCTAACCATCTATAATGTAATCTGAAATCAATTTCAAAATCGTTTATTGGGATCGAAACGGTAGACAAGAGTAATAATAATATGTACAGCGTAATAACATCTTTCGTAGGTGATATTGCCTAGTTTTCGGATCAGCCGACACGATCTTTTTTATCCTTTTTCTTATCCTAATTTATTTTTAACAGCATAGCTGTTGACATACTTGGAGTTTAAAAGCATGTTGTATGGCCACATTGCGATTACTGATAAAAAGAAGAAAAAAATCTTGAGTGCATAAAATTTGAAATTTTTTAGATCTAATTTACTTTAAAACATTTTAATCTAACGTGAGATCTACGAGAAAAAAAATTAAAATAACCAACTAATGGAATGCTCTGAGTTTACGATCATACCTTTCAAGTGATATTTTTACTTCTCTCGATGTGAATCATGATTCATTAATTTTTTCAAGTACGAAAGAAAAATAAAAATTCCACATCGCATGATGGAAGCTGTCAAGAAAAAACTCACACTCTGAACATATACTCTGTATTTTTATTAGCACCTGACGAATACCTTAGACTTGGAAGGATATTTTCAATAGGAATTATTACTCCTCAATAAATAGGCTACGAGAGGCTATATGTTTAGATTACTACAGCTTAAGATAATTTCAATTTTTCCGCAACATAAAAACTGAATTACTTAAAAAAGTAATAAAACACAAAGTATAACCAGGTTTATCCAGCTCTTCTGAAATTCCGCATAATTGCATCAACGGCACGAGAAGGAGAGAGCAGAGAAAAGGAGCAAAGAGCATCGAGCAGTAGAGTACGCGAAGCCATTGAAAATCCCGCTTGGCAAAGAGAGCTCTAGCAACAGCTGTCCCTTTAAATAATTTCACGTCCTGTGGCGCGCGAGCCAGGGCAATCGCCGTAAAGGCCGTCCGCGCGCGACGCAAAATATACCGCGTGGCAGCGAGAAGAAGAGGCAAAGAGGGACGGAGAAGGAGAGAGAGAGAGTATAGAAAAAGGGAGGCTCGTGGCGGACGAAGAATAAGTGGCTTTGCGTGGGCAATCACGCTAAATCACGCGCGAAACTACTGGCATCGCGCGCGCGCGCGCGAATTATAAAGCTGCCGCACGTGCGCCCAGGCTCTCTCCTATATACTTGTATACATACACCTTTAGATGCGCGCGGGGATATACACACGCGTACCACGGATACATACAGCGCGTTAACGCCTCGCTTTTCCGCGCACGCTTCTGCTGCTGCTGCAGTGGGCGCGCATCACCGACAAATCACTGCTCGATCCTTTATGCGAGACGGAGAAGCCTTTATATTCAGCGCGGCGCTCTTTAATTTTTCCGACTTTTATGGGGGGCAGAGAGATTCTGCCTGGCTCTTGGAACTAGATCATAAAGATAGCGAGGATGCTCTTTTCTCCGGCACTCTTGGCGATTGCCTACTTTAGCGTGAATGAATTCTTTACTAAGACAAGGCTAACTTGATGGTAGTTTGAGAATTTTCAAAAGGTATTTGATAAACCTTTTTTTTGTTGTAGGTAATCGATGAGTTGATTTATTAAATGGCACAGCGATTCTCGTTTCCCGACGTCGACTTATAAAATGCAATTGATCTGCCTAAACAGGCACTTAACAGGCTGAATTTACCTTTTACACCGTTAAACCGCCTCGGATTTCAGATTTCCATTCCAAGCCGGCGCGAAACTTCGGCGCAGGGACTATGCTTAAAAAAGGAAACGAGAGAGCCGCTGGAAGCTCGTAAAAATCGGGCTGCGCGATATAGGTCGAAGCGACTTTAATCGGTCGGTCGCGCACCCCCCCTGTCGGTCGTTAAAAGGCAGGAGCTCGGCCGTTTCAAGATTTTCAAGTTGTCAGCCGACGTGACTGTACTGCTTCGTTTTCTCGTCCTCGTCGGCTTGGCGCTTGCGCAATCCGTCGCACGCGAGCGATATAAGGACTGCATCGCGAGATACGCGACGAGACTCATCGAGCAGCTTCGTCCGTAGCTCGCGAAATTTCCACTGCTGTTCCCTAACGACTCACAGCTTTATTAAGACAGGCTGCCAGTGGCGAAATTCCCTGCCTTTTTGGCTTTCCTCAAAGCCAGCTAATTAAGTTTAGAAGCGACGTTTCGTCGCGGTTCTCTTTTTGTTGATTAATTTTATGTAAGCTTCGAGTTTTGACGAACTTGTAAGCGAGCCTCGAAGCCGGGATTTTTTTGCTTTTCGACTCGAGAGAAAAACGGCTTGCTTTGCCTGATTAATTAGTCTTTCGGCTCTAAGGAGGGGGATCCTTGCTCGGACACATGCTTCAAATCAAGCTCGATTATACGCTCTTTTTATCCGACTCGCAGCTTAATGACCATCATTGTGTAATTTGATGTTACATTTACTTTTTAACCTTTTCTCATTAAGTGCTTCGGAAAACTTTAATATTTAATTGGAACGACATTTTTTATATGCTAACGAGCTTTAAGAACAAAAGAAAATGGTCGTACAAAAATATTTTATTTGCACAAAAAACTAATTAATATTGATCGACTTATTTCATCCAATGTCCGGATAAAAATCTAAAGAGTTCGTTTATTATTTACATTCGTATAGCCAAGACCATTGTTGTTGATTAATCAAAAAAATATAATTCAATAACGCTTTCGCTACGCTCTTACTGATTACACTTTTTAAACTTTTAATTATGAGCAGCGCTCACATTAATAAGAGAAATTGAAGCCAAGCTGAACCGCTCGCTCGCTGGAAGGACAAATGGAAAAAATTAATTAAATCTCTAATTTATCAGCGCTTGATCCAGCAAGGCTGAAGCTTAACTTAATAAGAAGACTAATGACTAATAGAAAAAGGTCGCCGAGAAAAGAAGGGAGAAGGAAAACACAGCTGAGAAACTCTTGTCACGACGAATACGATCTTGACTTTGCCGTAACAAGCTTCCTAGGCACTCTCTCTTGGAAATAGCTTTTGAACCGCCAACTCGTAGTTTCTTTCGTCCAGGCGCGCAGCGCGGCTGACATCGAGATACCTCCGTCCTTACTAGTAAGATTGTTCCAGCGCCGAGTATCATCGATCATCATTAGGCTAACCTTTCCTTCTCCCTCCCTCTCCTCGCCTCCCTTTTCTCTATTTACTTCTGACAGGCCGTTTCTTTATCCCCCTGCTCCTCTTTGTTCGGCATTTGTCCGGCCGTCCGTGTGTTCCGCTATTCCTCCGGCCGAAGACAAGATAAGGCGAATTGATGCAAATATGCTTGCGTAAAGTAGCATTGTCCTTTCCGGCTGATAATTGAAATCGACTTGTAAAATCCTTTTATTGATGAAATGGCGAATAGCGTCTAGACTGCATTAGTTCAATCTATGCATTTACATCTTTTAAATAATTTTAATAAAATCAATATTTTATTTCTTCAGTTTTAATTCAGAGATAACAAAAAATAATTTAAATACTCAAGATATTAAAACACTGCTCAGACATTCTTTCATTTTCCTCGATAATTATCAAATGTAGCTACCTCGTACCTCATCCCCCGGAGCTGTCTCGAGCGAGCATCGCGCGCATAATAAATGACAAATCAATCAATCTCCATTTGAGAGCGCTCCTTTTCATGCTGTGAGAGGCAGCGCGTGCGACGGCTGCCCTATACGAGCATAATTTGATTGCGCTTCCTCACGGCGAGCCTCTCGGACGAGATGACGAGACGACGGCGTCTACGTATCAATTTCTCGTGAAATCTTCATTTCGAAAGCGTCCCGCGAGACTCATCATTTTTCATTGGCTCGTTTAATGCAGACAGACGGATTGTATCTTTGTGGTCAATACTAAGGAGTAGATTGAAAGGGGGATAATAAATGTTTATTGAAAAGGCTCATTGAACATTCTTTCATACTAATGAATGCGTGTACTTCAAATGTAAATACAGCTGTAGAAATGGAAATTATTATTACATTATTTCGTAATAAAGATATTATTCGAGTCAATGAAATTAAAAAACCAGCAAGTTATCGAAATCTCAATGAATGAAAAAACGTCTAACAAGCAGCGTTCCACAATTACATGTTTCAAATGCCAGAAAGAAGGCACCCAGATCCATCATAACTCTAAACGGTGTTTCATCAATCATCAAAGCTCGAATCTCAGCTATCGGTCTATCTCCGAATAAAAAGCCGAAAAAATAATCGAGCGGCCGAAGAAGAGGAAGAAAAATACGAGGCCTGTTTGCGTTAGCGCTACCACAACACGGCTCACGCTGAGCGCGCGAGCTGCTCGCCCGTTGCGTAAGCGTTCGCGCCCCTTTATTTATAACGGGCAAGTGTTTAAAATCGTGCCATTGTACCCGTGCGCGGGCCGAACAATGGCATTAGTAGCGGACGTGAGAAAATCCTCGCTCAAAGCGCGGCCAGCGATAATACATAATAAAGACCGGGAGTGCGAAAAAATGACGAATCGACGATTTATTGGCGGCCGGTTGGTCCCCCGGCCTAAGGAATATTCATCGTCCGTCTCTTTTGAATACTATTATCAATGGTTATTGTCGATTTTCATTTAGCTCCAAGTATACCTCGTTCGCTTTTTCTATAAATATTTATTGATTTTGCAAAACACCTTTTTACCAAAGTTAAATTTTTATCATTTCTAGAAATCGGCGAAAAGAGGAGAGCCGACGAAGAGGAAAACCTCACCGGCTGCGGCAGCGTCGATTAACGGATAATCGTTAATCGCACAATTAATTACAGCCTAATTACCTTTGGAGGGGGCGCGCACACTGACCGGCGGCTCTTCCTCCCGCCTGGATTCTTTTCTCTTATAGCTGCTTGCACTTCTTGCTCTCGCTTACAGCAGCGCAGGAGCAAGAGCCAGGAGCAGCTCCGTTATACAAATCCCGACACATTCGCGTGAGCGGCTTAAATTCTTTAGCGGCCCGCGTGCTGCTGCTGCTCCGATCTCGACGCGCCGGCCGCTCGCGAGCTCGACACGCGAGTCTTGCGGCCTTTTTTCCTCCTTCTTCCCTTTTTAATTCCAGAGACTACTTGGCCAGCTCGCGCTCAAGCCGATCGAGCGAATTAAAATTTATTTCGCTGACCCCGGCTGCAGCCTGCAAGCTAGCCTGCACGCGCGCACTTCCTCATACTGCCGCAAGCGGCGAGCTGCTCTTATTATATATATGTTCGCCGGAAAAATCGAGTATTAAAGTACCTTTGGAATAGCTTGCTAAGTTTGCGCCAACTTCAAGCTAAGAGTGCAGCGCCCGTGTTGTTTATAAGATGATCCAGTATTTTATTTAAGACTCGACTTCTCCGAGCGTCTAATAGCTGGCATAAATCTAGACGGGAAAAGGCTTTCTAAACTTTATTTAAATTTGCCAATTTAATTACGAAATTTGAATTAATTATTTGCAAAATAGTTTTATCTCTTCTCGCTAACTCAAAATGGTAAATCGTAAATTGAATCTTTGCCAACAGCATAATTATCGCAGCGGGCGCGCCGCGCTCTTAAATGTATATCATAAACATATTAGATTTAATTTTCCTTTTCTTTTCATTCTCTTTTAGAATAATTAATTTTAATAAATTTTCCATAATTTTCTACTCCGAGTACGAGTAGCCCTGGGCAAATAAAGTTTCATTCATTTTGCAGAGAGCTCTTTAATTAAAATAAGCTAATATATAATAATCCGGCATATTTTACGGCTAAACGACGCGATAATTGACCCCCAATACATTAACTCGGACGTAAAGCGCAATTTGTCAACTTTAGCGATAATAACGATACATAAAGCATACACAATCGTTGATCGCAGCGTCGGCGGCCGCGCGGAAACCTCTAAATGCCTGCTTACATCGTTAAACTGATGTAATTACGCGAAATGATACGGTTCGCGCAGGTTCATAAGTATCTCAAAGTATCACTTCGAGCCGGTCGCGCGAAGCCGGCTTATCGAATTTCCCAATCGAAGCAAACGGAAGAAAAAAAAGGGACACGCACGGGAGAGTCCGAGAGCTTTCTAAACTTTATCGCGCGGGCTGGAGTTTGAGGGGAAAAAAAGGAGGCAAAAGTCGCGCGAATGAGAGAAAAAGAGCTGGCCGAGCGAGGGAAGAGATAGCGTGTCTCGACGTCATTAGTAGCCAGAGAGCCGCAACTGCGCGGAGAGCGCAATAAATCCGGGGAGGAAGTCAGGTGCCGATGAAAAACAAACGAGGATTGCGGATTCTCGGGGTTGAAAAGAAGCAGAGGAAGATGCGCCCGGTAAAAATCTATTTCTCTTTTCGCTGCTCGAATAGTTCTGCGAATATTTTAAGCTGTAGTAGAAAATCATAAGTGCGACCATGAACTCAAATAAATTTTATAAAAAAATAAAAACTTACTGGGAAAAAATGTAGCTTTAATGCATTCGGTCACGCTGATTAACCGTTGATCTTTACGCAAACTCTAGCGCCCATGCAACCTTTTTATATTTGCACCATGCGACAATCGAGCTCGCAGATTCATACACGCAAGTACGTCTTCTATATACTCTCCTCGCGATCGCTTATCGCAGATTTACGAGAAGGAAGCGGCCGTTATCTGGCACTGCGGGCGATTCGATTTTAATGGAAATCAGTAGATTTAATTTCCGATACGCGGATGTGTGTACGCGATTCCGCGCGAGCGCAGGCTAGATTTGTATCGCGTTATAGAGCGCGTAAATCGACGCCAAGCGAAAAACGTCTGACGCCACGCCGAGGACGATTATTTGATCGTCTTAGCTGAATGCTCACAGCTATGCGGAGTAAATTATGTCGATTAGAGTTTAAAGGCTTAGGCTCGTCAAGTTTTTCTCAATCTTTAGATAGGCTTAGTTTCCTTGATTCTGAATGCTGAATTGTAGAGTTATTAGTTTCATATTAAGTAAAAATATTTTAAAAATCATACGTAGAACTTGAAAACAAAAGATTTAAGATAATTTTCAAATTTTAATATCGTTCTGGTTATCAAAATTTAATGTGCATTAATTCCGCTTGATTTGCCTTTCAATGTGAGATCTTTAAATACTAGAAAGCCTATTAGGCAAGCTTCATGAATCTAAAAAACTTGGAGAGAAAAACTTAAATTTTGTTTATCTAAATGAATCTCACAGGTGCATTTACTTACGAGTCTCTATAGGCAAGCGGAGAGTCGATAAAACAAAAAGTAGCCTCGAGCCCCTCTCGCGGGGCAAATTAAGAATCTCGCGACCATAATTATTGTTTTATTAACCCAATAAAGATCATTAAGAGCGCGAGCGTTTCTTTGGGCCTTAGCAAGTGCGCGCGCGTGCCTCGCTAAGGGTTACGCGCACTTATAAGGTCGCAGCGGCAAAAATTCGAGAGCCAGCCAGGAGCTCGTAAAATGAAGATGGAATAACACGAGGGGGAGAGAGGGACGCGCTGTAAAGTAGCCGCGTGTAGGTATTTCAAGGCTGCTGCAGCGCCTAAGCATCATTACAAGTTTTCAAAGTGCATTTGCGAGTAATTTACCGTTCCCGTTTTACTGCTTACTTTACAGTGCGCGCGAGAAAGAGCCAACGTTTCAATAAATTTTACGACAAATAAACAGCCCGCGCGCAAGCTCGAGTGTGTGTGTACTTGACGCCGGAGACATCCACGCCCGATGCGTCCTAGGAGCACGCTTATGCGTACGTGTTTAATGGCTTTTATGAATGAATAAACTTTTGCGGTGCTTGGCTGCATATGTGCACCGAGCGATGAAGAGGCCAGCTTTATGTCTTACCAGTTTGGCTTAGTTGAATCGAAGCTGGAATAGCTTAAACTGAGCGGTATGTTAGCGATGCGATAGTAGCTTTTTTCTTGAATTTATTTTATAAGATACTTATTAGCTACTTTCTGTATTAATTAAAACAGTATTAACTATATGTTGGATGGAATTTCAACTCTAAAAACTGTTTAGCAATATTTGCATGGTATTTAGTCTCAAATTTTTGTGTGTTTCAGTATTCTGGAAAAGTAAACTTTCAGAGCAATTTTTCGACACAGCTGAGACTTTTTATTTAAAATAATTATGTGTATAAAAAGATAATATTTTATAAAATAAACTTACACTTATTTGAAATATGCCATTTATTTACAAATTTTCAAAAAATTATGGTAAAGCACTATGTTATTCTACTTTATTGATATAAAGAAAATTTTTCAGTCTCTAATTTTAAAAGTCTTTTTACTATTCGTGTTATTCTTAAATAGGATATTAAATTTTTTTAAAGAATGCACTTAGAAAATTCGAAAAGTTTTAACACACCAAATCATTAATACATCTAATCAAACATTTATACAATGTTTTATTAAATTATAGGTTTGAAATCCTGTTTCAATTTCTTGTTATACTTCTAATTGCAATTTAGAACTCGGGAAAGTGTCACACTACAATTTTGTTTTATGTAAGAGTAAGTTCATAAAAAAGTTGTATTCAAAGTTAAAGATCATAATTATAATAAACAGTTTAAGCAGTTAAAAGTAGTTTTTATCTTTGCCTATACGAACAATCGACAAACAAGATCCATTAAAATAAATTCAGAATAAAATCAGTTTTTAGGAGATCTGGTATTTGTACTTTCATAAATTCTGTACTACAATCCGAGGTAATGTTGAACTAAAAAGTCGATTTTGCAATAATAAGCGTAAGCATAACCAATATATATTTTTAATTTTGTATAATTAAGGGCGATTCCTTCAAATTCTTTGTGAATATTTTACTATATTTTTAACACCAAATATAAAAAATAAATAATCTTTTTTATTATGTTTATTTAAGTAAAACTTTTTAAAAGATATTTCTTGAAGTAAAAATCTTTTTGAAACCAAACTGTTATTATTACATGAGCTCTGAAAAACAAGAGGTTAATTTGGCTGTAGGTAAGATAAATCTTAACAAATAGCAATATAAATAAAAATATAATTTCCAAAAGTTAAAAGAAATTTTTCTCGTCACTTATTTTCCGCATATGCCTCTATTTTTTCACATTACCATCAATTCCTGCTAAAAGCCCACTGCCAGTCCGAGCTCTCGTCGTTGCGTCACACACAACAATCCTTATCTGCCTGGAGTTATATTCAAAAGCGCGGATGCGATTCTTGCACGTGCGCAAGTGCAGGCGGATATATATACGCGCGCGGGCAGCCTGGCTGGCCATCTCATATTTAACGTAATGAAACGCTTTGCGCGAGCGCGGCATGGCTTGGCTCGCCCGTTAGCCCACAGGGTAAATGCTTGAAAGCCATTAAGAGCACGAGGGAGAGAGAGAGAGCACGAGGCATTCTCATCGCCCAGAGATTCCGCATCGAGATTTGCGCTCGCGCGCGCGCACAGGGACAGGCGCGTTTTGCAACGCGACGACGAGCGGGAGGAGTGAGAGAGCGACGCAACTGGAAACTCGATGAAAATAACGAGAAGGTGGAGGGGGTGGATTGGAAAAGCTACTATAAAGCAAGAGGTGAGCTTGGATGAGAGAGAATAACAGCATGGATTATGTGGATGTAAGACTAGAATTTGGAGAATATTATTATGATGTGCAGTTTTCATGCTTGCTTTGAATTTTACTTTCAACGAGCTTTCTACTAGACAAAATACTACTACTTTTTAATGTTTATGTAAAATTGCGTACGGTGATAGTAAGTAACGTGTAATCAAAAGAAAGCGTAACATTTCTATTGTTTTTTGAGACTTGCCGATTTGTTATCAAAATAAAACATAATTAATTTCGCCGTTGGAAACATTTTCAAAATCACTTTCTGAAATGTTTTCCAAATTTACTTGCTGTCTGGAATCTCGGTACACGCGACACTCGAATTTGCTCAGAATGACGTCAGCAACGAAAAGGCAGCTGCATCTACGTGTGATGTCCGCAAGCGCAAGGAGACAGGCGTCCGAAAAGCACGGAGAAAAAAGCAGATAACCTGGGCAGTGCTTCGGTCACGCTTATACAGGGTATATATACAAATATACGCACGTGCACGCACACGTCGTCGTCGAAAAGCGAAGGATTTATGAGAATTACGGCGAGTTGGTCGGGCCCATTAATTCCGACAACGGCACTTAAACGTCCTCGCGAAAGAGCGAGAGAGAGAGAGAGAGATCGTTCTCGCTCGTTACGTTTTCTCGGTCTTTTGCGGGATTTTTATCGCGCGCTCGCGCTCGGCTCGTTCGTTTTTGCCACGAGTCGCGCTCGCAGGTGAACAGCGCGACACAAGGGAGCAAAGCTCGCGCGGCGGCCGCAGCTCGCGAGACGACGACTTTAGGTGTTATTGGCTTCCTTCCTTCCTTTTTCGGCTCTTTTTAAGCGTTGCTGTACGCATTTATTTACTTTGTAAAGTGACTCTTTCGACGCAATTATTCAACGCGAAAAAAGCGTAATAGGGCTAATTTCGTTCTTGAAATCAAGGGGGATTGTTTTTCTGGACCGAGTACGCGGAATCTTTGTCAAATTTATGGCCTCCTTTTTCTCGACATTCAGACCTTTTTCATTATTAGCGCGAGCCGAGGCAAGAAACATCAATTCATTTAAGCTTATTGTAATTTTATGTCTTTCAATTTAGGTAAAAAAATGTAACTATCAAACCTCAGCATCATCGGAAAGATAATAGTCTAATATTGATTTTATAACAATTAATATATTCCCCACACTGGAAAAATATTAATATTAGTCGTAAACCGATGTTTATATATACCGATGTTTATATTAACAATGTATTGATAAACATAAGGCAGAAAGAGTTTGTATAGCTCATAAAACTAACAAGATCTTATCAAATCATTAGAGCCTGGAGAGGATAGGTAGAGCCGCGCAACGAGCTCTCTCGCGGCCGGTATGTATCCAAAAGCAATTTAAATTCAACGGCCTACGCCGGTCGAACGATCGAAACTCCTCTAGCGCAAACCTGAAATGCCATGGGCTCAGCGATGTTACAGCGACTAATGAAACTATCTGAAATCCCGTAAAAGCGCGGAAATCCTTATCGAACGTCTCTATTGGCAAGTCCGAGAGACACAACTCGCGCACGGCAATACAATAATTTCGAAATATCTCTCGCGGCGCGAGAAGCAAAAACAAAGACTCGCTCATTGCTGGCTCGCGCTCGTAAAGTAAACGACGCGTCGTTCTTCCATTTTTTCTCCGCTTCTTGCCTTTTTTTCGCTCCTTTCCTTCTTCTTTTATCGCCGAGGCGCTCCGCGGGAGCGCGACGTGTTTTACGGGTTTCGGTTGCGGCGCAGGACGGGGAACAAAATTGCGCGCGCGCGAGCGCGCTGATTTTATACATTTTTCATCGCATTTCTTGCGCCACTTCCCTCGTTACGCGCACGGCTCTCCCGTTCGGATCGCGGCCGATCGATATGTAAGGAACGCACAATTAGATCTTTGGCTCAGAGGAGCAATGCAACTCGAAGCTTTTTCTCACAGACTTCACGAGTATTGGGGAAAAAATTGCGCTATTCCATTGGAATTTGGAGAATCTTTTTACCTCGAAATCCATCACTTTTTATCGATTGATAAAATTGCTTAACCTCATTCTGTCACTTTGATTATTATTACAAGATTTTATAAGTATGTATGATTTCGCTTTTGGCGAAGTGAACTGTTGAAGTTTTAAGTTTAATCCAACTGTACTAACTAAAATTTTCCATGTGTACAAAATTTTGAAACATTTTGCGCTCTTCACAATTGTTATACATATACCTAAGTTATAGTAATCGTAACGTCGTGCTGTTCTAAAATTTCTGATAAAAAAATAAAAAATAATTTTTTCGTCATTATTTTAAAATTTTTTTTGACCCATCACTAGTAGCGAAAATTAGTTTTCACATTATAGACTAAAAATGTATCATCCTAGACTTTAGATGGCACTGCACACGTGCTCTAGATTAACCATCTCTTTAGGTGTGTAATATACTATTATTTATTAATGGTATTTAACATTACGCAATCATGCATAAACAGTAAGAGCTAGGGCAAGTATTAGCAAAATAAAAATGATAAAAAAAAATCAACGCATTTGATTTTATGTGATTGTAATACAATAACAACGAACAAAATGGAAATATAATTAAACTTACGAATAAAGTAATTATTTATTCATTATTTTACCTTCAATATGTATTCATTTGTTTTAATCAATTATGGAGAGTATAGACTCACTGTAAATTTTCTCAAGGCAATATATCATAAACAAACAATATTAAATTACTATACAGTACAGATTCTCGAGATAAGAGCCAAGTCTAATTTAGCAATCGCAAAAACGTCGAATATATTAACGGCAGGATTGCGCTCGCGCAGCATCGAGAACAAACATATTATTTATGTTGACAACGCTCTTTTAATGATTCTTTTCGTGTGAAACAAGCGCGGAACACAAGAAAACACGGGGCACGATAAGAGGCGAAAAATTGAAAGCCATATCGATATTTAATGCCCGAAATGTTATGTCGAGCACAGCATGCGAGCGCACTTAAAGATCTAATCTCGCGATACTCTAGCCATTGTACACGCACGGCAGGCTACCTATCTGTAAGGATCTGAATTCGCGCTCCTTAAAAGCATCGGAAAAATAGCAGCACCCTCTAAACGGCCAATACAGAAATTCCCGAGATTTATAAAAGGACAGCGCGCAGTGCGTGTCTATACACAGGCTAAGCTACCTACCGCTGCCGCACGGAACAAATTGCAATTATAATTGACTGGGCGCGCGCGAGCGCACGGCTCTCTCGAAATCACTTCTCGCGCCAGTACATAAATTTCAAAAGCTCATTTTTCCCGGGCAGCGTAAAAATCGGCCGAGGCGCAAGCAGCGAGCAAACAAACACACGGGAGATATAAAGGAGCGCCAACGAGTCGGCTGCGGGGCGATAAATAATCGCAGGCCAAAACGCCCCAACAAAAGGCCTCTCCTCTCTCTCTCTCTCTTGCTCTCAGAGAGTTTTTCTCTCCCTCTTGCGCTCGCTCTCCTCTCGGGTATTACTCGTTTTCCATCTGTGTCGCGCGGCAGGTGTTCCGTTGACTCCCGCGTTCCGCGTGCAGCCAGCTCGCAACCAGAGGCACGTCGCGATTGTGGTAGCACCGCGGGCTTTCGTAATAATTGCCTGGGCGAGCGAGCGCGGACTCGCCCCATATATCGCGTGAGGCGGGACTCAGCGCGGATCATCTAGTACGATATCTTTAGGCTCGCGCGGTAGGTTGCCGGCTGATGCTGCATGCTGCTTGTTGTTGTCGTCCAGGGGGAATGACTGTTACGACGCGAACGATTGCGAAACCGGACTTTTCTTTGTTTTTTTCAAGTTTGATGGCTTGGCTTGTATTTGGATTTAAATAAACTTTGTTTTAAATTCTTGATGATATATCGTGTTAAAAGATTAAAAGTATCATGTATGAGCAAAGACTTAAAACTAAGATTATGTTGTTTTCCTTTCTTTTCTCCTTACAATGTTACCTATATAATTTTATTATTTTTGTTGTAAAAAGGCTACTAACTCATTTATTGACAATAATATGTTTCACGAAACGAGTTCTATCTGATTTTTGAAAACAAATTCACTTTTCTCTATTATATTGTTCTTTCTATGAAAGTCAGATGATGTTTTTTTTTGGAACTTCATATTCAATAAATGAGTTTGAATAAGTATTCACTTCAGTTATTTTGAGATTGTCAATCTTCCATCTATTACTCAAACAGATCTTGTAAAAAAATTATGTAGATAATATTGAAATTCTAAAGCGTTGTTAACTTCAGATTCAAGATGTAGGCGCATTTATTAAATACGCTAAATAATTATTTAATTAAAAGTAAATTAAAACTCTAAAAAAAAAACTAATTGTTTAAAAGAAAAAAAAATATATACATAATGGTATGATAAAAAAATTTTCCACTGCTTACTGAACAACGCCCTCTTGGATCAACTTGCTTTGACTGCGTCGGAGTAGTTGTTAGCCTGTCATTTTTCATACAAATTACAAACATTAATTTAATGTATACACCCTATATTTATTTTGTATATTTTTACAAATTTAAATTACACAACAATTTATATTTAATACTAGTATATATGCTTATGATATATTATGTATTCTTGTCTTAATTTTAAAATCAGTTCATTTAACTCAAAATTTAGAGCAGTGAACATCTCATCTTTATTACAAGTAGCCAGACCGCACATCAAGTCAATTCTTGTCTTATTAATCTTGTAAATGAATATCCACTAGTAATCCAATCAGTCCTCAGGAGCCGGTCGTTGTCTCATCGCGTGTCTTCCTCGGCCCTCATCTTGCATCATCCTTACTCCAAATAAGCCACTTGGCGGCGCTACCACCCTTTTTTCTCCGAATCTCCTTCCTTTCTATCCTCCAGCATGCTCTCTCTCTCCCTCTCTTTCTTTCTCTTTCTGCTATCTTCGACGCTGCCCTCATCTTTTCTCCGTGCGCGCAGCAGCATTCGGTACAGTGCCTTATTAAGGAGCCTATCATTAAGCCCGGCCTATCTCCACAGCAGCCATTACCCGTAGCAGCAGCAGCAGCAGCAGCGGAGGCGCACACCGCGTGGGCCTTTCTACCATTGGCATTTCGATATTGATAATTACGATTTTAATCTACCCTTCCAATTACTACTATCCATTTGCCTGCTGGCCCCAGTTGTACTAAGCGCAGCTCCCGCTTATATGCCTTTCTTTTTCGCCCTGCTGCACCAGCTCACGATTCGCGTATTTCATAGCTGCTGCAGCATACACAGGAGCCGCTCTCTGCGCGCTCTCGATTACAAAGGAAGAGCGCTGCTGCAGCGCTGCTCTTCGCCGTTTTCATTCTGCCGCTCTGGCTACTTTGTATGGGATTAGCTATACGTGAACCTGTACACGAGTGCGTTCATAATTTTCGCCTCTTCGTTAGCAAAGAGAGCTTGTGCCGCTGCCCTTATAGCCAACGTTCTGGCAAGTCAGCAGTTTAACCTGCAAATTGAGGGGAAGATTTATTTCAAATAACCTGTATCAGCTAGAATGTTTTACTGGGACTTGCACAATAAACATGTCTTTGAAAAACTTTTTCTTATCTATTTCTTATCAAGTTTTTTTTTCTCAGAACAACCTCACAAAAGCTATACCAAGCGTGCGCGCAGCATGCGTAGCCAAACTTGATAAGCCGGACCACCGAGTTTCTCAATGAATATCGGGGGCGGCCTATGAGAAATGTCTATCTCTCCATAAAGCAGCCGAGCGAATGCGATTTCCCACTGCGCGTTGAGACCGTCCACTTCTTCCCTCTCGCACCGTAGCACTATGCATGCGACTGCCGATTGAACGTTTTTCTGGTTTGGTCTTGCTACATCGTGGGTGCATGTCATTCGGAAATCCTGTTTTCATTTTCATTTTAAAATTCGATTTATTTATCGTGGAGGTGCTTAAATTTAAATTAACTGTACTTGCTCAATGTGCGATAATTACATTTATTAATAAACGTTCCTTCTGAATAGTTTATCGATACAGAAAAATTCTGTTTGTAAAAGTACAACTCTCATTAGTAAATCAAAGACTTTCAATTCAAAGTCAAAAAAAAGTTTTTCAATATTTCACCTATTCAATCTCGTCTCGCTGCGCAGCTCTCATTACGTCCGTAGCATTCTCGATCAGCAATAAAAGCTCCAGCTTGCTCCCCCTCGGTCTTTCACACCCAGGCATGAGTTACGACTGCGCGCGGCTTTATCGGCCGATAAATTTAAGGCTACCCTTACTCTTGCCCGCGCACCAGGATTTACGCTCGATATAAGCCGAGCGCTCTCCGTGTCATAGAGCGCGACGCACGTACCAGATCCGCTTTTCCAGCTCGCGCTCCTTAAGAGAGGACACCTGCGGGAAAACAGCTGCCTGCCGCGCCGCCCACGCGGCGCGCATTAATAACGCGAAAATCTCGCTTTGCGAGGGGCGCGGCGATGTCGTCCGCGTCCCGAGTCTGTCCATTCGTCACGCTGCCGGTAAGGCACCGCGAGCTCGGGGAATGCAAAGGCCTAGATAGCGTAGATTAAGCCCGGTCAGATGCTGACCGGATAAAGCCGAGGATCGTACTATCCCAGGCGAGGGACTTTCTTAAGGATTTAATCGGATATGTATAAGAGAGAGCTGAATAAGCAAGGTTTATCCCGAGCTGCAAAGTGATCTATACTCTACTATGATTATGTATGTCGAGGGAAAAATTATCTTGATTCGACTAAACGATTCGGGCCGCGTGGTAAGATGCTCGGAAAATATATCAGTTTAACGGCTTAGCCGTTGCGTAGGAAAGTCACTGCGGTTACGAGATTCCGAAAGGATTGCTTTGATGTAAGAGATGTGATGTATATAAGATAAGCAATGATAACTTATTTATTTACAGCTATTAGAATGTAAATTATATTATTTTTCGTTTATTTCTTATTTAAAGTTTGATATGCAAAGTTTGCATAAAAACAGACGCTTGTCAAACTCTCGCGTTCTAGACGAAACGGCGTGATATCAATGCTGACAGTTCACAGAAGTACCTCTAATGCGAAATTTGCTGAACTGTCTCGAGCGGGAAGTAGTGCGAGGTGGACTGTTGTCAGACATGTAATGACGTAGATTGGGTGACGCTTTGCATTAATCACACTGGCGTACCCTTGATTTGCCGTATCTTAACAGATGTCAACATAATTTACACGTGTTCTTCGTACATACGTAAATGCAAATTATTACTCAAATAATTTCAATAAATTTTTAATAGATAAATTTCGAAATACTAATTATATAAATAAGAGCATATAAATGAAATAATTCTTAACTTAATTAATCTACACTTTTATCATAATATAATGAAAACTGTTTTTACTCGAGGCGCGCAAGCCTAGTTTTCGACATTCCGATCCCGTGATTTTAGCGCCTCAGCCAAGGCCTGAGCTCACTGCAGACGCGCGCATTGTTATAAATCAGCAGCTCGTTTTTCTGCTTGTCTCGGGCGAGCGGCAAAAAAGGCAAGCGCGACAAGAAAACCTCTGGCACGCATCTCTCAATGCGGCATCGTTAAATCAGGCGAACGGCGCGCGTTTCCTGAATTACGCGAGATGATCGGTGCAAGGCGACACGGCCGGAGAGGACGAAAAGCCGATGGGAGAGCGAGAGAGGAGGGAGAACACGAGAGCTGGGAGGACAAAAAAAGGGAGGGATGCACGTAGGTAACGAGAAAAAGGAGAAGCGCGAGAGAGGCGAAATAAGAGATCAAGGATGGGAGAAGAGAAGGAGGCCCGGGGATTGCAGCGCGATTGAAAAATTGATGCGTGCGGCTCGCTACTGACGCTCTTCGTCTGCTGCGGGGAAAGTTTTTTTTTTGTTGAGTTTGTAAGGGATTCTATATGTAACAAGTAGACTGCACTTTAGAGTGAAGGAATTTAATTGTGAATAATTTTAAAATAAGTGTCTGGCTATGCTCGACTGTTTCTACTACTCTGTTTGACCAATTAAACGTCAAATAGTCTTATATAAATTTTTATTTACAAATTATTAAACTTTATACAGCAATATCCTTAGAGCGATTAAGCGGTCAATAACGATGCAATAAAATTTAAGGCGACCGGAAAGATACCTACGCTCTGACCTCGAGTCAGCCTATCTGCCGCAGCATCTCGCTAGATGCAGGCTGCTCCGTCGTTCGTCTGTGCGGCGCATCCATAATGCAACGGCGCGTCAGCTCCTCCAGGGCCTTAATTGAATGGCGCGCGCGCGCGCGCACACTTCTACGATTCTTTTACACCCGCCGAAGATGCCGACCACCTCGGAGAAAAACGTGCGGATAAAGAAGTAGCTGGACATCGTGGAGGTGGGAATGGGAGAATTAAAAATGTTACGGGGATTATTGTAATGGCTTTGTTCGCTGTGAGTAAAAGGCATAATTTTACAATAGAGTTTATAATGCATTATTAATGAGTAATAAATTTCAAGCAAAAGTTGAGGTCGGAAGGATTTTGCGATGAAATTTGAATTTGTTTCGACGTTAACTTGGATCTCAGGCTTTTGTGCCAGTGCATTTAGCATTTCTCGCTTATTTCTAATTCAGCATTTCTCTTTTACCGGCGAAATATTCGCCCTTTACAGTTCTATCCTTCTATCTCAAAAGTTTCATTAACTTCAAAAAATGCATTCTCTCGGGCTTCGGCCGGCAAATCTAGCTTCGTGCATTTCGCGCCAGATCCATCTCAGCAGGGATGTAGGCCAAAGTCTGCATACTCTTCGGTCGGCGTCTCCCGAGCCCAAAGCCTCCGCAGACACATACATACACAGATCGGCGCGGGACATCCGAGCGAAGAAATAAAAAGCCTGGCCAGGCGGCCGTGACGATTGCTCGTGACGATTAGCCCGCGATTTGCAATTTGAAAAATTCGCCCGTATACAGCGCCATATTTCAGAATCAGCCATGCCGAGCCACACGGCACCTCTTCTCCTTTTCTTCCTCCTCTTCTTCTTCTTGCGCTCTATAGAAAGAGAGTGGATGATGCCGGGCGCGTGCTAGCACTCGTGCCGGGGTCGAGAGAAGCACCGCACCCGACAGAGCAGCAGAACTCGTCGGCTACTTTTTGCCGGCCGCCGAGAGGAAGGAGGCGCTTTTAATACCCCGAGCGAGCTGCTGTCGACCTTTGGCTGGTTAAGGTGCACGCGCGCGCTGCGGTGCGCGCTGATTATTATCATAATTATTGTAGCCTTCGACTTTTTCCCTTTTATTTAATTTAGAGACTGCCTGGAAAGTTCGCTCTGAAAGCCTGCCTTAATGAAACTTGTATTTCGCGAGCGTCGAAAAAATGTAGACGCGATCTTTCTCGACTTTATCGATAAGTAAAAAATAGCGAATAATTTTTATTTCGAGCAGACGCGATTAAAGTTCGAGCGGCTACCTTATAAATCACCGAGCTACCTTGTAAACCAGTCTTCGTTACAAAATAAATATAATTTATAACGCAGCTTTCCAGGCAATCATCACCTCATTTGGAAAAAGAAAAAAACATTCTAAATTAACACCAATCAAGCCTTTGCAAAAAGCCTCGTAAACACAGACTGCTTAGCGCGCGAAATTTTTCTCCGTAAAGAAAGCCTATAGGCTGCGCGCTCCGGCGCGATTACGCCGCGCGCATCGTAATTAATTCGTCCGCGGTAAGGGCGTGCGATTACGAAAGATAAATAACAGTAATCACGGATGCCGAGTGTCAATCAATGGCCGTCGCCGACACCGCCGATGGCCAGATTATGAGGCGAGATTCGAGATGCACGGTTATGTTAGAGGGCTTGGGGCTACGGAAAAAGGAAAACTTGCGGTTCTTTGGGAGGGAAATTATTTTAGAACGCACGTGCGTTTATCGGAGAAAGTATAAGTGGATTTTTTTCGAGCGTCATCTTTAATATGGAGTCGTTTTTTCTTGGAGTCCTGCTATTTATATGCAATTTGCAATCAACATTTATTCGGTCGAATTAAGTAATAATAAGGTGTAGTCAGTAAGACGAAAATTGTTTTTCAGTATTTTATCCAGGTGCAGGGAGATAAAATTAATTCAATTGCCCTGAAATAACAAATTCTAGTAGTTCTCCTCAATAACGAGAAATTGATTTTGCAAAAAGAATTCGATAAGACACATTCGGTTCTTGTAACTCCTCTTTAAATGGTTAAAATCCTAAGAGACATTATTACGAGGCCGATTCCATCGACAACAAAACTCGGCAATTTCGATATTGGCCTTCCCATACGTAAAAGCATTTAGATTAAGGCGCATCCTACAGTAAATTCAGTTCGGTAGCTCTCACGTGACGTCAAATTGAAAATTCCTTGCGCAAGCGATGCCCAGCTCTCGGATAGGCTTCCCTGGGTAGGCTAATTTTCCGTCGTAATAATAACGGTCGATCAGTGGACCCGAGGTTTAAGTGCGCGCGTGTTTATGCCTCGACGGCGCGAGCGCGTGTCGACGCGGTATCGTTATTAATTTTCCCATTAAGGATCGTTGTTTTATAGTCGTATAAGCGTCGAGGCTCGGAAAAATCTTCCTTATTGGTGACCCTTTTTTCCTCGGAAGGCTGTGTGCTGAGGGGAGGAGTATCGTAGCCGTAAAGCCGATATTTATGGCAAAATAAGACTGGAGGTTATGGTTAATTAAGACAATTTAGATTACGGCTTATAGGACGAATTAATTCATAACGCTTAATACGAGTGCGCCAGCGGCATTTGCATAACGGCGCAAAAATCCAAACAAATTTTTACGAGCGGAGCTTTAGCAGATATGCGCGTGCGCTCGCGCGCTACGTATACTAGATCACTGATAAAATTATAGCCGAGATTCAGTTTTATCAAAGGAAGCAAGCAGAAAACTGTTAAGTGAAACATATTAAATGATTTGCAATTGAAATGAAGCTGGATTTCAGATCGAACTGTTTCTAATTGAAATTAAACGAAGTAATATATCTAAAGGCGCGGAAAAATCTCCGGAAGAATCATTAGGCAACAAATCATTCTAGAGACAAGGCTGGTAACGATCTCGATCATCGCTTTTAAGTGAAACACTGAATTATACCCGCGTCCGCAGAGCGAAAACAATTACAGGCCGGCTATGACAAAGCAGTATCCGCGGCCAAACGGCTCCTTATCCTCTGGCTCGCAATTAAAATCAGCGCTTACGCGCAAACGCGCCTAGCCCCATAAACGCCATGCGCTCGCTCAGCAACGAGATTAGATTTTGAGCGACGTTTAGGGGAAAATTCCAGGATCTTTCTCTATATTCTCCCGCATGACACCCTAAGCACCGGCCGCTCGGCCGAGGAGAATTTATGTGCCCGGCCAATGCCAGGAATCAATCCTCTCTTTCTCTTTCTCTCGGCGCGAGTCCTCCGTTGTGTTCCAGAGAGCCGCTCGAGATTACACGTTTTGTCCGCGCCGCGACGTATGATTTTGCATATAGGCGCGCGCGCGCGCGCTCCGCAGTCTGGATGTGGAAGGCCCCTCGAGGCGCCTTTTCATCATCGACGAACTGTCACGAAACTCGAGCTTTCTACTTCCTCCACGCGATGCGCGAACGCATAGACACGTGCGCGCGCGCTCGAAATTCACTTTGAGAGAGAAATTATCCGGTGACTAATATATGGGCCTAGGAGAGGGCCGCTCTCTGGCTGCGGGAGTAGAAAGAGATGAGCGCGGAATATGAATGCGGCGAGTGCAGATTATATACAAGTTGGGATGCAAGCCTGATATATTGTAATGAAAATTGTCGATTTTTCGCGGTCCGCCAAAGGCGCCTTTTTTTTAACCAGCCGTAAACATTTTGATTCTACTAGACAAGTCGAGATGTAACGCGAGAAAGTTAAATAAATCAGCATTCGAAAGCAGCATTGCAAAAGTAGCAGAGAAGCTATATATATCGGGCAATTAGAGGCACTACGATAGGCGCTCGCAAAAAAATCCACAACTCTGTATATCGAGTAAAATGCAAAATTGAGTAATTAAGAGGATAAAGAAAGGGACAAGGGGCCGTGGGGTGGCATTCCATCGAGCTGATCAAAGCTCGCTCCTCATAGCGCGCGAGGCGCGCTCAGAGTCATCTTCGTCCGCAGATAAATACGGAAGGAGCGAGGAATAAAAGAAAGAAGCTGCAGCAGCCGTTGCTCTGCGCCGGGGCAGCAAACAAGCAAAAAAGGGGCGCAAGATGAAGGCGAACCAGAGAAAATAAGCGCTCTCCTGCTGCGCGTGCGAGCCCAGGCTATACGTATGCGGGTCGCGTGTCCAGTGTCTTTTCTCTCTCTCTCTCTCTCTCCCCCGATGCTCGCCTCACAATGCTAGGAATCCGGAGCGCGCGCGCCGCGAAGATACGTCCGCTCGATATCGGGCGCGCTCTTTCCCTCTCTTTCTCTCAACGCGCCGAGTACAAAGAGAGAGAGGGAGAGAGATTCTAAGTAGCTTCGAGCGCAGCGAGTTTGTCTCTCGTTAAAAGCGAGTCTTTCCGTCTATCGCCTTTCTGGCTTTCTTCGTCTTTTTTCAGCGCAGCCCGAGGAGGCCGGAGCTTACAATGGCTAAAAGCTGCCTATATAGGAGTTTTCTAGTACTGCCGGAGAATGCCGGAAAGTGGGTAGCTTCTTTGTATGCGTGAGCTGGCGACGCTGATGGTGGGAAAATAATCATTGAAAGTATTTAAACAATGTTTCAACCTCGCGCAATGTAAGCACATTATTTTCCTAATAATTCATGATTTTCTTTACCGAAAGTCGGATAAATCTTGCCTCCTTCCATTCAATTTAACATTCTCAAAAGCAAACTAAAACATCATAGCAGGCTCCCTTAAAAGGCCAGTCTCGCATCGGCGAGACTTAGAAAAAAAGCGTTTAACTCCGCTCGAGAGCTTCGATCGACACGCTCGTCCGCAGCAGAGCAGCAGCAGCAGCGAAGATGAAAAAGGCGAAAAGAGGAGCAGCAGAAGGTGTTCCGAACGAGGAAGACGGGTAGGAGGAGAGAAAGAGCACGCTAAAAGAAAGGCTGCGGCTATTTGAATGTTAAATGCGCGCCGAGCGACTCTCTGTCTCTCGCGAGCGAGAGAGCGAGCGATAGAAAAAGGCGAAACTGCAGCCCCGAGTGCTGCCGCTGCTGCTGCAGCCGAGCTGTTATTATGCGTCTCCTCGCTCGCTCGCAGTTTATAAGCGCGCTCGGGATTTTTTTCTCTTTTCACGAGCCTGGCGCCGCAGCAGCTTCTCTTACTAACGCCCGTGGGAATTTCGAATTTCACTCAACTGCCCCCTTTGACTGCGAGAATATACTGCGATTTTCAATGTTCCGTGTATGGCTTCAAAAGTGAAATTTTTAAAAAAATTCCTATTTGCATGTTGTAATGAACAACGCGTTCGACTCGACCTCATTCCCAATAAATAACTTTTATTCCGTATATGTATGTACGGAATAATATCGCATCGCTGAAAACGTTTTTGTCGCGTGAAATTTAACATTTGTACAATCGATTAGGGAATTCAAGCACTCAAATTGGCTAAAAATTGCCTCGGCAGAATGTGACGAGGGAATTCGAGTAATTGACGAGAAGGCATTTCAATCGCGTCAAAGGCATCTGACATTCGCTTTAACAAGAAACGCGGCCAAGTTCACAAATGCGAAAAATTCCTCATTATTACATCGATTCGCTCAATTACCATAATTTCTTCATTCAGAAACCATTCGAAAGAAGATCAGGACAAAGAAAAGCGGATCAAAAGGCTGGGCCAGGCCTTAATAAAAGAAAGCCCGCAGAAACACGAAAGATATAAAGTGAAAAAGGCTGAATAAAAAGGTTGGGAGTATAGACACGCGGGCCGGCATTATCGCCGGCGGCGGTAAGGAGAGGAAAAGGAAGAGGTTCCGGAGAAAGGTTTATGTATGCATTTGTGCGACTTCTTGCTCTCTTTCCCGCTGGCCATTTCCGCTTTTTGTAGCGGGAGAGAGAGAGAGCACATAGAGTCTCGCGCGCGCGCGCGACTCTCGCTTCGATACGCGCGCGCCTCGCGCGCTCGCATTTGCATAAGACACGAGCTCGGCCGTTTGTGCGCCCAGCTCTTCTCTCCTCTTCTTCTTCTTCTTCTTTCTTGCCCTTCCTTCTCTCCTCCCTTTTTTCTTCTCCTACTCGCGCGAACCACAGCCCATGCATTTATGCGTGTATCTTGCGCCTCCGTCGATGTTGCGTCCCGTCCCAGAATTTTAAGAATATCGCGCTCTCGCATGATCATGTTTGCACGGAAAGTAACAAACGCCCAGGTACTTTTCTTTCCGTTCTTTGCTACTCCTTGTTTGTCTTTTTTTTCCTTTTTTTGGGAGACAAGGGAAAGTGCTTTTCAATATGACGAGTAAAACTTCACTTTTTTGAGTAGTAAAGTGTGTGTGCTAAGGAACAATACTACTAAAAATGCAATTTGATATTTATTTTTAAGCAGAAAATAGAAATGTTAATTACCTAGTTTATTTATTGATAGCAGTACATTTACAATTCTGAGCTAAGAAAAATTGAGCGCGGAATCGATTTTCTCGCAGAAACGAATGGTAAAGTAGGACTACCGGTCTTGAAATCGCGCCTTAAATCATACAACGCATGTCGTTTTACTTTGAAGAAAACAATAGGGGGTCCCGCTGTCGCGGCTCGCACTCAATTCCTCCTAGTGTTACGCGAAATCCGATTAAAGCACGTACTTCTTCAGCGGAGCGGAGGTTGAGATTTAGCGTGCATTACAACGACTGGCGTATGGAAATTCCTCCGATTCCGCGAAAAATACGCTTTGCGTTGAAAATACAAAGCTCATTTTCATAAATCACCGACCGATGTTGCTCGCGTATAAATCTACTGTTCCTTCTAATTTTCATATTATAGGAAGACGATTCTGAATACAGCTGTGGAGGACACTATTTTACGACTATTGTTCCAGCATGTGTCTTTGGGGCTTCTCATTGTAACTATAGTTTAGGTCTATTTCTTCGAGTTTACAGCGCTTTGGAGAAGCTTCAGGCCTTTTTGTACATACAATTCATAGACTTTTTGAAAATTTGATATTTAATAGAGATGTCATACCTAAACTAGGAAAATGAGTCGATTTTTGGACAATTATATTCAATTATTTTTTATAAGTCCACTGTAATCTAAAGAGTTTTTTTCTCATTAATTATTTTCTTCTTTACACCTTGGATATAGAGTGATTAGAAAAAAATATTCTTTAAAAAATTACTAATATTTTTAACAGTATTTTTAATTATTTATTTTGAAATAAATAATGAAAATCATAAAAAATAATAAGTTTTACTCTTGATGTATTCCTCAAGTTTTCAGTGCAACTCGTATGTTTTATCAGTTTACGAGAAAAAAAAAATATCATTCAGTGCCTAAAAGAATTAGCTAATTGTTAGATTTTATCTCGTTTTCTCTGACCTTAGCTGCATGTTTAAACATTAAAATCTTAATTTCTCGAAAATACGAAAAAAGAAACTTTTAGTTAGCATGGAAAGTTAAATAGTTGGTCAGCAATTGTTTTTAATTAATCACATAAATTCCGTTTACAATTAAAAACCACTTTTAATTATCGCGCGTTATTTCTGCTTTCCAGCTTTAATTTGCATATAACAATTCAAAAAGCTTCTCTCAGCTACAAGAGCATAAAAATAAAAGCGAACAAATCCAAAAATTAAAGTCGACTAACCCTAGCTAGATACGGTAAAGCGCACACGCTTTACCGAGGCCCATTGTCCGCTCTTTATGAAGCAGGCGACGATTTTTCCTCTCTTTCTGTCTCCTTCTCTCTCTCCTTCTTACTGTACCTGTGGTCCTGCGTTCATTACTGGGCTCCTGACACGCGGCACGTATGTGTGTTTTGCAGCCGTGCGCGCGGCCGAGCCAAAGGCGAACCGCCTCGCATTGTTTCCGTGCGTTTGTTGCGCCGGGCTTCTCCTTTTTACATCTCGCGTGCTCGCACGGGCCGACCGAAAAAGAGAACACTAGAGAGAGAGAGAGAGAGCCGTACGCGCGTAATGGCGATTTCGCTGCCCGCTTTCGGCCGGAATTCGCAAATAATTAACCAACCGAGCGAGCCGATTAGCATCTACCCAGAGCTCGCTTTATAGATATCGATGAGCTTTTAAGAGATATTGCGCTATTGTTGCTATTTTATTTCGATTCTTTCCTACCTACGTTTTTACTCAGCAGTTGTACTTACTTCTCTTTGGTTACGCGGCGATTGCCTTTTTTTTACAAAATTATTTTCATCATCTGCACTCGCTTCTTTACTTACTTTCAATTTCCATTTACTGTAATTTACTCATTTTATATATTAACTACAACTACAGTAGTTATTAAACAATACTACGTACAGTTCACATAATTTTTAACTATTATTGCATCTACAGTAATATCGAAGACGTTTCGATCGAGAAAGTATACTTTGAGTTTTGTTGAAAACAGTTATAAAAACTCAATTTTCAACTGATTCTAGTAAGTTAATTACATAAGTAGCAGATCTAACACAATTTTACGTAATAACTATGATTTTGAAAAGATCCAAACAGTAGAAGCACAACTTCAAACTCAACCGTTATAAATTAAATATGATAGTAAACGTAAAAACATAATTGTTCGAGCGGCTGGGCACAATAACCCGTAAATTTCAGAGTTCGCCGCACGTAGAGCTGCAACAGTTTCAATTTATTTATCCTGTTATCTCCGCGCCGGAGTCTTAACTAGCATAATTTAAAGAGAGCCCGGCGCTGCAATGCGCGCACCTTCGATATAAACTAAAAACTGCTCTGACCGGAAAAATGCGCGCTCGGAAAATACGAAGTCACGCGGCTTCTAAAATACACGTACGTGCACACTTACACAGATAGACAAGGTTCATTCGAAGCCAAAGCTTTTACCGCGCTGCTAAAGAATGAAGCCATTACGCTCGCGCGCGCAAGCGGGACGTTATACGGCTCTGTGCGCAATTACCCCAGTCTCTATAGGCTGAAGCTCAAGGTCACTTATCTTCGTGCGCGCGCGCGCGAGCTCGACTGCCATCGAACTTCCTGCTCCTACATATGTGTTATGTGCTGCGCGGATAAAAATGGTAGGAAAGAGAGAGGGAATATTCTGAGGACGGCTTAATGAGAGGTATCTGAAACCTCTAATGGTGAGTGTGCATTACTTGTTGACTCTGCGCTAACAGTTCTGCGCATTATTTTCCTCCGACTAAATTGTTTAAATATGCAGCGCAGGTATTTTACGTGTAAATTCGTTTGCGTCAATATGCTCTTTTGCACGACTAACGAAAACATGTTTAAACTTTCTAAATGTCAATATTTATTATTCTTTTTCGCAAAGAGTAACATTTTAATGCCAACTAAAAAATCGCTCATCGAAACTACTCATCATCATCAATCAATTATTATCCGCAGCTACCAAAGAAAGAAATTAAGAGTGGCAATTACGCAAAAGCTTCTTCATAATTATCAGAAGTCGTCCTCGACTCGTATTTTTTACCTTTTACTCCCGAGTCGATCAATTCAGGTGAAAATCCTGGGACACCCGCGATTATAATTCACGTCGGTGCCGCAGAGGCGCAAACAACGCAGATCGCAAGCTGGGCGGTGATCCATCACTCGCGCGGGAATCTGTTAATGCGCCATAAGAATCCGCGTGCGGCGCAGCTATCAAAATTCAATCACGTTCTTCGCGCACGTATATACCTTCGCCCCGGCAACTCCGGCGCGCCGGTAACACATATTTATGAATTATTAATGGCTTTATGACAGTCGAACTCTCCTCGTTCGATGCAAGTTTTATGGACTCGTAAAAAGCTAAAGTTGTATCTATAATTACGGCTTGTTGCTCGTAAAGAAAGCGACTCGTTTCACCTCGTTAGCTTATTGTAATTGACTTAATTGATACGATTGCCATTATTTCGGGCTACACTTTTTCAAGATTTAGGCTTCTTAAAAGTTTGTTGACGAAAGTATCGATTCCCTCAACGTTGGCTATTAGTAGTTCACATCTCGTTCGATACTCTTCCAGAACCAAGGCTATATACACGTAAGCGAAACGATTTATTTCGCTTAATTGACATTTTCGATCGCTCAACAGCGCGCACTATCAGCTTTATTATAAGCTTGCGCCCATCGATTCATAGCTCCGATAAGTCAGTACGTATGAAATGATTCGGTAGTTAAAAGGTATGACGTTCCTATGCGGCTGCAGCTGCTGACTTGCAGTGCAAGTGCAGAAAAATGAAATTGACTTGTCATTTTCCGTAGTGGAAAACAGCGCGAGGCTATAGGTATACATACCGAAAAAAGGAGGCAAAAGAACGACGAGCGGCACTTATCGGAATGGCCCGATCGAGAATGCCGATTATAAATAGGAGCACCATTTCATATCGCCTTGGAAATCTTATATATCGCGTTCGACTTCATTGGCTTCCTACGAGCCTCTGTACTCGCTTTCTTCTAAGCCATTACGTAGATATTATATGTTATATGTACAGAGGGCGCACGCAGCGATTCCAAGCTGCCCTGGCATTTGGATAAAATTTTTCCGACAAGCCCATATAGCTGTTCCAGTGGGTTTCCGGCGATTATTCTCCGAGTCATCGGCGAGCTTACCGATCGTCGATCATCGACGACAATCCCTGATCTTCATCTTGCTGCCATTATGAGAGTCGGCATGATGATGATATCAATGATGATTATTGTTTTTAGTCCCGATACGAAAATGTGGTGGCTGCGGATTGCGCTCTTACCAATTTTTTTATCGATAATGTTTGCGCAATACTGCTCTGTAACGAAAGGTTACTAACTTACAGAAAACGCAAGCCTGCGACTAAAATTCCAAATCAATATTTATATTGTTGTCTGTGCACTAATATCAATATTATGTTAACGTTATTTTAATCACATGTAAATATCAGTAAATTTAATTGTTTTTATTTTCCTTACAAAATATTTTTATCTTGTAATAATTTTAGTTTTAAAAGGTGCGGTCAGATAAAATATATAGCTTATGTATGTATTATTTTCCAACTGTCCATAGCCACTAAGGATGTGCGAGACGAAAAAAGTCTCGAGATTTCTCGACTATCTCAAGAAAAAAATAATCTCATCTCGAAGTCGGAATCCCATCTCGTCTCGATCTTTTTGTTAAAAATATCAAGAAACTCCGAGAATCTCGACTTTTTTCGGGATTTCCCGACAATTATTCTCGAGATTTCCCAAAATTTTTCGGGATTTCTCGACATTTCTCGAGATTGCTCGACAATTTTAGAGATTTTAAGAAATTGTTGATTTTCCGAGAAGTGTCGAGAAATCTCGAGAAATATCGAGAAATCTCGAGAAAAGTCGAGAATCTCGAGATATGTCGGAAATCTCGAGAAATCTCGAGAAATCTCGAGAATTTTCGGGAAAGCTCGAGACAAATTTCGTCTCGTCTCGAACGTGGTCTCGCACATCCTTAATAACTACCAAT